>JAGVVM010008748.1:0-11228 GCA_019149425.1 Psidium friedrichsthalianum
AAAGAAGGCGGTAAACACTACTGTCGCATACAAAATCTGTAACGGAAACGAGTGTACCATTGCGTTACCTCAACAGTGTCCATGATCTCCTAATGATTTAGTCGACCAGACACCAGATTCCAGCTACGATTACTATACTGCGGTGAAACACAGCCTTACCGATATTTGCTATGGCAACGAAAGTGCAACGGGGATACCTTTCTCACGAGGATTACTATCTGTGTTTAACCACCGCTAGTGATTTGCTGCAAGACTCAGCGATGGCATTGTGCCAAATAAATTCAACTCGGGAATTGTAGATTACGATATGAAAACAATTTCTTCATAATGAGCAAGCGCATTGAGACGTGCATCTCAACATTCTCAAATTTATGGCGAAATCTATCATACTAAATAACACGAAAGGTAAGCATGATAAATAATATATGGGCTTTCTTCCACTACTTTAGGCTTTGATCTTCTGCCGTGTGTTATGGGCCTTGTGGCCTTTGTGCACAGGCCTTATGTCATTTCGTTTCGTAGGCGTTTTGGCCTTTTGCTCTTATGTTGTTCTAGTACCTATATGTATGTTGTGTACTAAATTGACTATGAATATAATCTCACACTATCAACCTTTGCCGCAAAAGTTGATCTCAGCCGCTGATAGACGAAATGCGATCATTACCGTTAGTCAGCGATTTTAGAGAAAATCATTAGTTGTAATAGTGCGTGCCATCTTCATGTTGAGATAAACAAAAATTATCGCCAGCCATAAGAAATTAGTGATCGGTTGATGTTAATAGTCGAGTTATAAGACGTCACCTGACCGCATCGTTAATAAGATGGCATCGGTAAAACAAGTCCTCTAGTATAAGAAGAGTTGATGACAATAAAAACATTCCCTTTTATAAGCACATTTCTCAAGCTCTGTGTAGTAGAGGCAGTAACATAACAGAAGAGTAACCAGAAGAGGACGTCGAAGACACACTTGCATTATTATCTAGAATATGTGAATTCTTGACCCGTTTGTATATACGCTCATAAAAGATGAATATTATCATGTTTGATGAGGTTACTAGTACTTGAATCATGTAGGATATGACGTTATATGCCTCAAGTGATCATATTCTATAATGAGTATGTAAAAGAATAACAAATAAGGTTAATATGTATTGCATTCTTGTCAAATGAGTGATTGGCATTTTCTACTATAATTCCTCAAGATGCATGTGATATTACTTGTTGAATTGTTACTATGTTGTTGTGCTCTTTGGTCAAGTGATAAGACGTTCTGTTATCTTAGACCTAGAGATATCGTTTGTTGAGCTAAAGTTCAATCCAAAATATTTATAGATATATCGAGTTTAGAATTTAGGAAATTTCGATTAAGGTTTTCAAAGATTTCTCTAAGGATTGGATCAGAGTGCGTAGCAAGAGCATGGGAGTATCCACTGTACCTAGAGACTTGTTTCTGTACATCATTTGTTAGTTTGTGGTTCTAATTGCATGAAATGTTCAGATAATGACATAATGTAGTCTTAGGAGCCCTCACGAGCCCTGGTCCAGCACTATAAGACCTTATTCGACATGTGTGGATGAGACGGTTTGCGTGTAGTCATTAATGAGACCGTGTGCGTGCAGTCATTTAATTTGGTCAAGTAAAGAGAAGCATAGAACTCTAATAGATTAAATTTATTGAACTCTAGGAATAATGAGGAAATATATTATAGCTCCAACTACTTTTTAATTGGATAAAAAGTACTTTCAAAAGAGAGATATGAAGGCTGAAAGATGTGACTATAGGGGAATCTCTATATATACTAATGTTAAAGAGAGGTGACTTTTTGGTATCTCCTAGACTCCAACTACTTTTTAATTGGATAAAAAGTCATATTAAAATTCACCACTACCCATTCGGTGTTTTACACCCCACCCTCTATATTTTTCTCTATTACAATATGTCTCGAATTTGAGCCCGTGAAAAAAAAAAATATTGACGAGATGAATAATAGTATAGCATGAAGGTGATTTTTATGGATACAAAACCAGCAAACGCCAATTTTGCAATTCTAGTAACTTATGGATACGTAATATACCCTTCAGAAGTGGGAATCGGTTAGGGAATATTAAAGGACAAGATTTGGATTTTATTCCCTTATTTCACTTTGTATTGACGTCTCACATATTTCAATCTTGGGCTTCTTCCATATGCGGTGGTACGCAAATATATATATATTGCGGTTGCCGGATTCTGCAGGTCTTGAAGCGCCACTTAAATGAGTGCTTGGTGAGCCAGTGCAAACATTGAAGCGCCATTACATCGAGTGCTTGGCAAGGGGTTTGTTTTCATGAAATTACATCAAGTATTCAAGTATCGAAACCAATTAAATCTTATCGTAAGATTTGCATATTAATTTCTTCATGAAATTGAGAGATTATTTCATTAGAAATTGGGAGCTAAACACTATATGAGTTTTTGGATATAATTGGGATTGGGAAACACTGAGAGTGTTTGAATGACTCAAGTGTAGTTTGTAATCTTCGTTGGATCGCTTGTTCTATAGTGAAATTCGTTATTGCTCTCCCTGTGGATGTAGATCTCTATGATCGAACCATGTACATTTAGTGTCCAATTTATTTTCTTATTTTGTCTATTTTATTGTTCGATCGCTTATTCCGTGCAACAATTGGTATTAGAGCCATGTTTACTTAAGTTGAAGCGAATTGATGACGACAAAAGAAGTTAAAGTGAAAATCGACAGATTTAAGGGGAAGCGCTTTAGTTTCTGAAAGATGTAGATTGAGAATTATCTATATCAAATGAAGCTGCACTTACCCTTACCCTTATCTAGGGAGAAACCAAAGATGATGAAGCAAATTGATTGGGAATTGCTGGATAGACAAGTGATGGATGTTATTCAGCTAATGTTGGCTCATCACATCGTGTTTAATAACTTTAAAGAGAAGACCACTACGGATTTGATGAAAGTCCCATCGGACATATACGAGAAATCGTTTACAATCAATAAGGTCTATTTGATACGATGTCTGTTTAACTTAAAGATGAGCGAAGGTACGTCAGTTACTAATCATATCAATGAATTCAATGTGATTCTTAGTCAATTGAGTTCAGTTGACATTGACTTTGAAGAAGAGGTATGTGTTTTTGATTCTATTATCCTCATTGCTTGAGAGTTGAAATACTATTGTTGCTATTGTTAGTAATTCTTCTAGATTAATAAGTTTAACTTTTGATGGGATTCGAGATTTAATTCTGAGTGAGGATATCTGTAGAAGAGAATCTGATGAATCTGTATCTATTACTTTAGTAGATGAAAATAAAGGAAGAACTAGTACTCGTGTTAGTAGAAGTAGTATGAACATAAATAGATGTAGTTAGTTTAGGACTGGCAGTGTTGTTTGTTGGAACTATGACAAGAAGAGGCATTCTAGAAGGGGTTTCTTTAAATTGAAAAACGAGAAGGTAAGGGAACTAGAATTGAATCTGCAGATGATGTTACAATTGTAGTTGACAATAATTCGGATAATGCTAATTTTGTTTTGTCTGTCACTAAGGATTCATCGTTTAGAGGAAGGATTATGGCTTCTAGTTGTTCTGTTCATGCTATACCAAATAGGAACTGCTTTATTACTTATCAATGCATGGATATTAGTAAGTGCAATTGGGGAATAACGTTGAATGCGATGTTGTAGGTGTTGGCAATATTAGAATCAAATTGCATGATGATATTGTAAGAACATTGACTGGAGTTGAGGTATATTTTAGAGTTGAAGAAAAATCTAATTTCCTTGAGTGCCTTGAATTCAGTTGGCTGTCGGTATTCTTTAGAACGTGGAGTTATGAAATTTTTTTGAGGTGGCTTAGTAATGAGAGCAATCAATTAGAATGTGGAGTTTTGAAAATTATTTAAGGTGACTTGGTAATGAAAGCAATCAAACACAATAGCTTATATGAGCTTTAAGGTGAGATAGTGACAAATTTTGCTGCAGGGACGTCATATGTATCAGTTGGGAGTCTGAATTGTGGCATATGCATTTAGGGCACATTAACAAGAGAAGCTTAAAGGTTTTAAGTGAAAGAAATTTATTATGTGGTTATATTGCTGACGAACTAAATGTATGCTGGTGCTGTGATTTAGATCAACAGCGTAAGGTGCAATTTAGTGTGATTGTCAAAGAAATCATGAAAATTGCAAAATTAATTTACTTAGATGCTCACAAGTTGTTGTGATTTCCTTCAAGAAAAAATGCCAGATTTATGCTAACAATTGTCGATGATTACTTAGGAAAATCTTCGTATTTATGCTTACGCACAAGTTTAATGCTATTGTCAGGATCATGCAGTTGAGAGCTTTAATAAAAAAGGAGACTAGTAAGACGATTAACCATGTGCAGACTGACAAAAGCATAGAGTTTTGCTCGAAACTATTAAATGAAAATTCTACATGAACGAAAGCATAAGTGAGACACCGCACTAGTGTTAATGACCCACAACATGTTATAGAATTGATGGGCAGAACATTACTAGAGATAGCCCATAAAATGATTTCCAATACTTGTATGGCTAGGAGATTCCTAACTAAGCAAATAAGTTACATTTGATGAGTCTCTAGTACTTTTGGTTAGCAGTGATTATAGTAGTCTTCGGATGGATTTGAGTAGTGTTTAGCTTAAGATGGAGTTGCGACTAGAAACTTCTAAAGTATGGATACTAGCGGAGTAATCGACACAGATAGGGCTTATTGCGAGGTGGAGCCTATAGAGTCAATCCTTGCTGTGACTGCTGATATTGACAATGTACATATTCGATCTCCTAATAAATATGGATACAACGGTGGTTTTGCTTTATCTGTGGTTAAGGAGCTTGTATCAGAAAGTTCTTATGGAGCAGTTAAAGGTGTATGTATAGTTGGTGTTCTGATGAGATCTATGGTTATAACGAAGTTCAAGTGCGGCTTGGACTTGGAATGTGTTTGTAGTGGTTGAGCCTATTGGCGTTGTGGGAGAGTAGTAGCGAAGTACGAATTTATCAATGAAGTGATTGTGACTTGGCTCAAACGTCGAGCCAATGTGGAGAGATTATTAGAATATGTATCGAATTTGAGCCCGTGGAAAAAAAATGTCGACGAGATAAACAATAATAAAGCACAAAGGTGATATTTTGGATGCAAAATCATCAAGTGCAGATTTTGCAATTCCGGTAACTTGTGGAATACATAATATACTGCTGAGAAGTGGAAATCGGTTAGGGAAGATTAAAGGAAAATATTTGGATTTTATTTCCTAATTTTGCTTTGCATTGACATCTCACATATTCCAATGTTGGGCTTCATCCATAAGCGTTGGCGTGCGCGCGCGCGCACACAGATTGTGAATGTGGGATTCTGCAGGTCTTGAAGCGCCACTCATATGAGTGATTGGTGAGCTTGTGCAAATATTGAAGTGCCGTTTCGTTAAGTGCTTGGCAAGGGATTTATTTCGTGAAATGACATCAAGTATTCAAATTTCAAAGTCGATTAAATCTTGTTGAAAGATTTGCATGTTCATTCCTTCGTAAGATTGAGAGATTATTTCATTAAGAATTGAGGGCTAAACACTAAATAAGTTCTTGGATCTAATTGAGGCTGGAAAATTCTGAGAGTATTGGAGTGACTTGAGTGTAATTTGTAATATGCATTAGATCGCTTGTTCTATAATGAAATTCGTTACTGCTCTCTCTGTGGACGTAGGTCTCTACAATCGAACCATGTACATCTAGTATCCAATTTATATTCTTGTTCTGTCTATTTTATTGTTAGATGGCTTATTATAATTTATCATTTTCAATACTATATTCCAAAAGGAGTAAATTTTTTTTCTCAATTTCAAAGCTAGATGTTTTCATTGAATGAGATTAAGCCGATATTACTATAAAAACCCTAAAATGTTGAAAGTGAAATATAATATGCAATCGACGGGAAGGTTAGTGTAGTATGGTTCCTCCAAATCGATTGAGAAATAACTGTATATTCATTCATGGGTAACACAAAAACATCATAAAAACTTACGCTCTATGCTAAGATATTGTGGAAAGACAAATGCTTCCCTGATAGTACTGTCAGAAACGTTACAATCTCAACCATAAATTCACACATCATCACCACGTGTTTTGTATAAAGCACTCATTGATTGAAAGATCATGTGGTCAGAAATAACTTATAGTATTGTTAGATTGTGGTTACTAAATTTTCTTTACTATGAGTTGACCAAATTATATTGAAAGTTTAAATAACAAGGAAACATTCCAAAAGTGTCAAATTAGCTTCCCTCATCTTATCAAAACCATTATTATACAAATAAGTATTAGTAAAAAGAGTATCTTTAAAATTTATTTCTTCTTTATGAAAGAAATTTGATATTTAGAATAATGAAAGACACAATGGCATTACTCGCAGAGCAGGCTAGGTCTAGCCATTCTCGCACATATAGATAAAAGAATGGATGCTACCTATGTCCTTATCCTAGAAACTTTCTTTACTTTTTTTTTTAATCAGTTCTTCATTTAAGTACGTATCTTTCCAAAGAAAAGATGAGTTAGTACTTAGCCATCAAAAATTGCCAAATAAGAAAAAACACCTCAACATTTGTCGATCAGACAAAAATGCCATGACTAATGTCACAACTAAGCACAAATTATCACGCAAAAACGTGTTTTTTTATGGTATGCACGTGTTAACATTTGTTTGTAAAGAGGTTAATCTATCATATCTTAGGGACACTTGATATGGAAACATAATTGAATTTGAATAATCATTTAGTAATGTTGTGGCATGTAAGTTGCTTTGTTTGGCGTGTCATACTTGCGTCAAGACGATATATTCGTTATGTTTGAATTACCCATAATTGCATTATATTCCTATTTCAATACGATATGAATTCGAAACTATTAGATCTCATAAAATATTAGTATATGATGATTCTTTCACACAAGAAATGAATTTTTCATATTTTATTCTATTATTTATATTTATCACGTATTTTAGGTATAACACATAAGGTCTGTTTGTCTAGGTGCAGGGATAGGTTGATAATCCACATTAGAAGGCGTTCTACCCAGTAAGGCAGATATGATGAGAATCCAATACCCCAAAAACCTAGGGGCGAACCTATTTGCCACTGTATGGCTGACCGGCGATTCCCTCATGGTACCATTTCACCATCAGTTACTCATAAGCATTTAGCTTATTCGAAATAAGATGCTGCCTAATTAGCCCACTTTTGAATCTAAATGAATATAAATGAAGTGGGTTATCCAATTCAGGGATTTTCCTTGGGTGATATAGAGAATGCTCCACTCCTCTTATTACAGGACGTTTATCTAGCCAATATTTAGATGTAGCTCAGGATAAAGCTTACAACCCCGCGAGGGTGAGCTAACTTCAATCATCTTCTACACGGAGGAAAATCTTTGCCTACTAGACAAGAGAAGATCCAAATTGTGAACTCTAAGTAGGAATGCCAGGAGAGTAATGTATATAAAAGAAAAGAAGTGCATTAAGGAGTGCATCTTATCCTATACGCGGCTACTTCAAGCCTGCAAGTAGCTCAAGCCATTCATAGCTTACGTTAACAAGTGCAGCTTTACCTATATATGTAGTGCAAAAAGATCAAAGAACATCCTCGGTCGCGCCTGATCAGTAGGCCGGCGTCCCTACCCTCACTATCTCATATCTCATGATTCCCATACCTTTGGTGAGTTTCTTTTTGTTTCGAGTCCCTTTTCGTGAGGGTCTTGGCTCGACAGCATCGTGAGGTGGTCGGCCATAGCTCGATTCGTTTTGAGCTCATCCTCTGGTCGCTGTCTCTGAGCTAGATAGGGATTTTTACGACCGAAACTCGTTCCCACGAACCCTTTCTGCCCTACCCGCTCTCGATGATATTACAGTTGAGCTCAGTTTCTCTGATTCTTGAGTGTTTGGTGTTGGCTGACTTATTTCCGCTTTTGTCAAATATTTCCTGGTATTTCCTTATCGTTTAAGTGTAAATGAGAGCTCCAAAACGATCAACACGTTTCAGTAGATTATTTTTATTGCCATCCCTTTTCTCTAGTAATTTATTTCTCCAAAACGTTATCTTAATCCCATCAAAAGATAATTTAATATTTATTTATCGAATAAAGTTCGTGGATGAGTCATTAAAAAAAAAAGCATGGTGTTTTTGTGCAAACAGACAAAATTTTAGATGCTTTATATTTATTTGGCCCTTTTCCTGGCTAGGCTTCATTTGTTTCTTGGAAACAACTTTCAAGAAAATATTTTTTTGGAGTTTCCAGCGTTGGCTCACGAAAAAAATAAGCTAGTCAAGGAAAATATTTCCGCACATGAAAAAAAAAATTCTTCAAAATGGGAAAATATTTTCCTCTTTCTAAAAGGAGTTAACATGTTCCTCATCTTTCCTTCCTCCTCTCTTTCACATTCCTTTCTTTTTATTTTTTATTTTATTTTCATTTTCATTTTAAAAAATCATTTTTTAATTTTTTAATTTTCCTTCGTTTTTCTTTTTCCCTTCTTCTCCGGCCATCGCCGTGTCGTGACCTCGTAGATGGCAAGCTCGCTTGACGAATCACATCTTACAAAAAATCATATTTGAAAGCTTTACTTAAGCCTGAGAAACCAATTGGGTGAAAAAATAATTTTTGGAAATTTTCAATATGAAATAGTTTTTTATTTTCTAATAATTTTCTTTAAAAACTTGATTAAGAAAATCAAGAAAAATGAGAAAATTGAAAAAATCAACTTTGGAGACCTGGCCAACCATAGGGAACCATTTTTGAAAAAAAAAAAAATAAATTTTCATATTTTTCGCATTTTTCTGAAAATATAAAAATACTTTAAAATTAATAAAAAAAATAGCATTTGAGGGCAAAAAAAGTGTTCACGAAAAAAAAGTTAGTATTTTAAATGGTTCAACATGGAAAGGTATTTAAAATAAAATATTGGCAATCTTTCTGTATTTTTTTAGGCCACGAAATCTATTTTTTTTATTTTCGGATATTTTGTTATTATGGATAAATTTGTAAAAATTACGAAAATTTCAAAAAATTATTTTTCTTCCAAATTGGATCCTCAGGCTTCACTAAAGCTTCTGATATGAATTTTCGGCAATTATAGATTTGTTGTTATAGATATTCTATTTAATTATCTTAAAAAAACTTGATTAAGAAAATCAAGAAAAAATGAGAAATTGAAATATCAATTTTGGAGACCTTGGCCAAGCATAGGGAACCATTTTTGCACAAGAAATATATTTTCATATTTTTTCGCGTTTTTAGTATTTTTCTGAAAATAAAAAAAAATACTTCAAAATTATTTAAAAATAGCATTTTAGGGAAGGCCCCCCCCCCCGGGGGCTCTGAAGGGGGAACAAGCCCCTCTGTTCGGCCTAGGGTCCAAAAACAAGCCCCGTTTTCGTAAATTTTTTTTTAAAAACCCAAATTTGTAAAAACTTAAAATTTTAACCCGTTTTGTAAAAGCCCTAACAATGCGAGCCGTATGCAAATGCAAACAAAATAACGAGTAAGTTGGGCCGGCAGTCGAATGGCTGTAAAGGCGATACCTTGCGAGTTTGATTATTAGGGGTCCGAGGCGAGGGAAGAATGCGGCAGCTTCTTAACCAAACTGCATGTCACCGATTGTAGCTGAATGGACTCGGTTGGTGTTGGAGGTAGGGATTTAGGTGATAGATGGTTAAAGGACCGTGGGAGGGACCGTTTGCCGAGAGAGGGTCAGGTTTAGCTTCGAGGGCGGTGTTGCCTGATATTGGCGAGGCCTTCCTCTATCATTTTATCGTGGTCTACAGAGTCTTGGAGGACACCTATGGGCTCGTTGGCCCTTTGCTTTTGAATACGTGGTGCCGATAGGGCCCACGTAATCCTAGTAGAGAAAAAAGAAAAAAACAAAAGATATTGTGAGGGGTTTTCCATGGCGTATGGTGATGTTTTTGTGGTGTTTAGTTATCGGGTTGGATTGTGGGCGTTTTTTTTTAGGACTACTTGCTTGATTTTTGTATATCGGGTAGGGCCATTGCTACTTTTTGATGCCACCTAACTAGTTTCCCAGAGTAAGTAAAATAAACCTGACATTCGTCGGCCATTAATAAATAAAGCGTTGTATCTTTTTATTTGATTGCATGTTATTTAATTAAATTGAATGTCAAGCCGACAAATACATGGTGAGCCTAGGCTGCCATAGGTCTGGAAGTGTCGCTTACACATTGAGCTGGGCGAAGATCCACCCTAGCAGGGGTCTCAAGGGGGCAGTGCCCTCTAGACATAGGGGGTTTTTATAGCTTGAGCCCCATAAATTTTCATTAGGAAAGTTTGGATTTGGGGCCCATGAACAAATACACTATATATATATATATTTATATATATTCTTTTTCGCTTTGTAATTTTAAGTAATGATGTAACGAGAGGTGTGAGGTGCTAAATTATAATGCAATCATCTGCTAGACATAGTCCTAGTTTAAGGTGAACTTGAATAAAACCTGCTCTTCGGATTTTTTTTTCTTGTTTTTATGCTTTACTTCATTAAGATTGTACATCGAATCCTAACATATGGTATCAAAGCCCATGTTACTAACAAGTTTGGACCGTAATAATCAATGAGAAAGATATGAGTTGTTACGGCTCTGACCTAAGGGCCGATGTGTGTGGAGGGATATTGTTGGAGTTGTCCCATATCGGCTCTAGAAGGGCTGGTAGTCGGTTTTATAGTGTGAAGGAAAGTCTCATCTTTAAACTAGTTGTTGGTAATTGCTAATTTGTCATTGATATCCCATGGATAAGTAGTAGGAAATAATTAAAAGTCATCTAAACCTAAAATGTGGACCTTCATTTGAGTTGGTATCGAAATTCAATTTAAAAAGTCCCTTGAGTTTGCTTTAATGGAACATTTAAGTTCCCACTTCACACCTTTAAAAGTCATCATCCATTTTAATTGACGCATAGCCTTGATTTGTCAGTAGCCCTCAAAAGCTTTTATGAATAGAAGACATATCCTTCAAAGTATCAAAGGGATTGACTTAATAGAAATAAGTTTCTCTAATATAGGATGTGATAGCAGAATAGTCAATCAATAGAAGGCTTAATGTTTACATTAGAGGGATAAATGCAAACGTTATGTTATTAACGCTCCCCTTCTGTTTCAAATAGTTAGGAAAAATTTCCAAATAAAAGCCTAAAGTGCCTA
>JAGVVM010008749.1:0-15794 GCA_019149425.1 Psidium friedrichsthalianum
TTGTGATTTTTGAAAATAAACTGCTAAAAAATACTGAAAATATGAAAAAAAAAATGTTCAAAATGGTTCCCTAGGCCAGACCAAGGTCCCCAAAGTTGATTTTTCAATTTTACGAATTTTTATGGATTTTCTAAATTTTTCTAAAAATAAAAATGGTCAAAAGTTAAGTGCCAACAACCAACACCGAGCTTTAAATTGTGTCAACGTCACGGGATGGGACATTGTGATGGTGAGGGATGACGGTGGCACGGATTTGGTTCAATGTCGATGGGGACGCCTCGCGAGCAACGGGAGCGAAGCATGGCCGAACTCGTGTAACTTGCCCCTCTCCTTTTTTTTTTTACCCAATTCCCTCTCTGTGTGTTTTTTCTATTGCATCCACCTTCAAAGGAGCTCTATCTTCCCTCCCAAAGCAGACCTCCCAGAAATGGCGATGCCCTCTTTTTTTTTTTTCGATTTCCTTACCCTTTTTGCCATTGGAGAGATTGTTTTTGGTCGTTTTGTGCTTTTTGTTTTTTTCTTCTCCTTTTTTTGCCGTTGGAGAGAGTTCTCTTTTGTCCTTTTGTTCTTTTTTGTATTTTTCCTCTTCTTTATTTTTATGAGAAGGTTATAGAGTAAATTTTTGTGTGAGATTATCCGCAAGAAGCTCGATTAAAAAACGGTTTTGCGTGAAGAATTAGTGAGCTTGAATTTGTTTGAAAGGTAAAATTGGCTCGACCGAAGTGCATTTAAAGCATTTGGATGAAATGTCATGATGGACTCGAAATAGATAGATTAATAAAATGAAATAAACAAGAAAAACTAACAAAAAAGCTCAAATTTTTTTTGCTCAATTAAGGCATGAAATTCTACGATTTGGAGGAATCATGACCCAAATCGAATTGTTGTGGCTAAAATGCAATTCAAATTAAAAGAAAATTATTGACTTTTTTTCGGTCATGAATGCTAATTTTTCCATTTTCGTGGTCTTTTTTTTAATTAAAAATAATATTAAAATGTCAAAAATTGTAAAAAATTTTTTGTTCAAAATTGGTTGCTAAAGCTAGGCTAAGGCTACCAAAGTCTTTTTATGATTTTATAATTTTTTATGGATTTTCTACTAATTTTCTAAAAAATGATTAAATTTCAGGTGCCAACAGTTGTCCCTCTTTGAGAGGGAGCTCGGTGAAGGTTTCTTTCAAAGATGAAACGACACTTGAATCTTAATCGACTGAACTTGGGAAAACCAAAGAGTCATGACATCTGACTTCCAATACTTTTTGTGTATACTCGAGTCCAAGCAGGGTTCGATGATGCTCTTATGATATGCGAAAGATCAGGGAGGGGTTTGCTTGGCACTTACCTGCCTGTTGAGCAGCTATTGCTTGACATGAATGCTTTTTAAAAAGATACCTAAGGATTTGTTCTAAGAATACCGTAGGGAGGTTAAGCTCAAGCCTGTATGGTAGGTCTACGCATGATAGAATTCCTAGTGAAAGGATTTCAAAGAGGACCTATCCTACTTAAAGGATTCATCTGATTTTGACCCATATGATAGGTCAGCCCATAATAAAGTTCCTAATTAAAGGATTTTGGAGACAACCTATCATAGTTAAAGGATTCGCCTAATTTTGGCCCGTATGGTAGGTCAACCCATAACGAAATTTCTAATTAAAGGATTTCAAAAACAATCTATCCTACTTAAAGGATTCGTTTGATTTTGCCTAGATGATATATCTTACTTAAATGATTCGCCTAAGTGTTACCTGCAATTCAAGACTTGATGATAGATCCTTCCATAATAGAAGTTACCAATGATTATCTAAATATCACCTTTTGGGTAGACAGAAGAGGTATAGATTGAAAAGAATGATTTTTGGGTACCCTTGTAGGTTAACCCATGATAAAGTTCCTAATGAAAGGATTCCAAAGATGATCTTTCCTACTTAAAGGATTTGTCTGATTTTGCCTAGATGATATATTCTATTTAAAGAATTCACCTAAGTGATACCTGCAATTCAGGACTTGAAGAAGGATCATTCTATAATGGATGTCACCAATGATTACCTAAATGTCACATTTTGGGTAGATAGAAGAGGTATTGATTGAGAAGAATAATTATTGGGTGCCATTTTAGGATCTGGGGAGATAAAAAATCCTATAGAAGCTCAAACCTGATTTATATTATCAAGGAGAGTGCCATTCTGAGATCTGGGGAGACCACGAACCTGCGGAAACTCAAACCCGATTTAACTTACCAAGGGGATGCCATTCTAGGATCTAGGGAGACCAGGAATCCTGTAGAAGCTCAAACCCAAATTATCTTACCATGAAGGGTGCCATTCTGAGATTTGGAGACCAAAAATTTGCAGAAGCTTAAACCCGAATCATCTTCTCATGAAGGGTGCTATTTTGGGATTTGGGAAATTAGGAATTATGCAGAAGCTCAAAACCGATTTATCTTACCAAGAAGGGTGCTATTTTGGGATCTGGGGAGATTAGGAATTTTGCAGAAACTCAAACCCGATTTAACTTACTAATGGGGTGCCATTTTGGGATCTGGAGAGAACAGGAATTCATAAAGGATGGCATTCTGGGATCTGGAGAGACTAGGAATCCTGTAAAAACTCAAACTCGATTTACCTTACCAAGGAGGTGACATTATGGGATATGAGAAAATCAGGAATCCTACAGAAACTCAAACCCCAACTATCTACCATGAAGGGTGTCATTCTGGAATCTAGGGAGACCAAAAATCCTATAGAAGCTCAAACCCGAATCATCTTACCATGAAGGGTGTCATTTTGGGATTTGGGGAGACTAGAAATTCTATAGAAACTCAAACCTGAATCATCTTATACTGCTCTCTGCAGCCAACCAAAGAGGTGAAGATTAAAAGATTTGAATGCCTCAAATATTTTAAATTTTCACGTCATGCTCCCATGGCGATTATCTAGGAGTCATGTAAAATTATAATAGATGCAACCGTAATGCATGAAGTTATCCAAAGCATCTTTGCAATACTCCTGATAAAAAAATTCTTTGTGGAGAAGATTTTGAATCAAATGATACGAAATTACCAAAAGAGTTTGGTTAAAACACCAATTGAAGTACGCTCATCAAATAGGACTTCTCACCATTTCTCCAAAAAAGTTTCAATTTTTATTTTGAAAACACTCGAATTTTCTCTCAAACCTATGCTTAGGGTTTCAGAATTATTCATAGTGCATACAATTTGATTGATTTGAAAGGTCTTTTAAGGGACCATAATGTTAGGCTTGGTTACAGGTTTTCCAGGGAAGGCTCATAAATGAGTCAAGGCAATGAATGAAAGATCTTCATTATCTGCTCCGGGTTTACAAGTCAAGAACCCTGGAAAATGAGAGAGAAATAATCTTGCTCGTATCTCTTCGAGCAATGCTTAAAATCGTTTTAACTCTACGTTAACTTGAGTGCCATAATCTGAAAAAACTTTCACGAGTTGTAACGTAGGTTAGGATTGGGGACCATGGGAAGAAAAGGGCTTGTTTTGGCCTAGAAAATATATGAGGAGGGTTTGATGTCGATGATCATTGCATATTTGTCATTAGTATTGGTTTTTTGGAATAGTCTTCAAATGACACCATCGTTGCCTGAGGATGATGTAAACTTATGCTGATGTCACTGCTTGAGAACGACATGAATTCCAACGGAGGAGTACGTTTTGCAACTTGATTCCTACGAAGAATTTTCCTTTACAACCAAATCTCATTCAGGATTTACAAGAAAAATAACATGCAAACATTTTTAACTGAGTTTACGAAATGCATATACAAAATTTTAGAGGTATTCACAAATGGACAAGGACTCGAATAGCCCTTGGCCTTACCTTTGATTGGCACTTTGCTCTTTTTTGATGCATGAAATTGGCTTTTTCTGCTCTTTCCTTTTTCTTTTTTAATTTAGTCCCACCTTTTTGCTCTCTTTTTATTATTCTTTTAAGATAAAAGAATTTTCAAAGATTATGCCAAATTCACATGCGTATAAAAATCTAGCACACTAGAAGAATTACTTCGGGAATTCTATGTAAACTCGATTCTTCTGAGTTCTTCTGCTTTAAGGTGGCGCCGTCTTCATCTTAGAATGAGCAATGATTACCAACGATGGTTTAAGAAACGAATATACAAGCTCATTGGGCTATACAAAGGATGAAAGTATGTAGAATAGAGAAACGAATGCTTTTCGTCATCATAAGGCACTTGAATTACCATATGAGCTTAAATGCAAAGAAACACCCGAAAATTGATGTTAGTCTGAGCAAGAAAATTTTTAACCATTTTACCTCATATTGTTGTTGGAACAACCTTCATTTGGCCTTGATGTAGGGTGGTTCTTTGACAGGAGTAAAGAAATAAAACCATCATTCAAAGGTTGTCAATGGTCACTTATAGTGTTTAGGATGGAGAAACGAAAGTCTCTCATCATTTTAATCCATGTAATCACTGCGAATAGATCATACGTCCCTAAGCAAAGGCCTCCACTCGCCACTCAAGTATGTATAGGGACGTGTTTGTGTATGGTTTGCTTTCATCATTTGAGGTACTCCAATTGATAAGTCTTAAACACTTTCCTTAGGAAACCCATCTCACTTTCAACAAAATTCGATCCCCATGCAGATTTATGATGCATGATGTATGTTTCAATGCATGTTTGGATAACCTCAATAGCTTTTCAAACCCAAATGCAGATGAAGTGTTTTTTTGAAAGTTCATTCATTTTTTCTAAATATGGCATTATTGAATTTTCTCAAATTCTTAGAAATTCTAAAAATTTTCGGGGGAAAATGATACTTACCTTTTTAGCACGGCAACCCCTGTAAAGATCAAACATGAAGTGTTAGTTCATATTCCCAAATTCAAGATAAATTGGAACGATACCTCATTACTCTTGATTGTGCATTCTAATCTGAACGCCCAAGTGTAGATTGTAGAAACCTGTTATCTACTCAGAAACTTGAAATTGTCATATGTTTTAAGACTTTTGGACTCTTTTGAGTTTTGAAGGAAAAAGGGTACTTACCCGACTGCCATGGCGACGACCCTTGTAAAGATTAAAGGGAACGTATCAGTAAGTGTTCCCAAATTCAAGGTAAATTGGAATGATACCTCCTTACTTTTGATTTCATCTTTGGGAGCCTTTGATTCCTTTCACATCATAGGTTCACATTGAAAAGGATCCCTCCATCAGGTTATGTTAGACATTGTCTATTGCTCTTCATCCAAAAAGCTCCCATTGGCATTATCTGCATTTGCTTGACGACTGCGAATTTGTTTGGATGTGTTACTGAAAGTTCTTGACATTTCCTATCCAAGAAACTAAGAAACTCATGTTAGGATTTATATTAGAGGATGAGTCATGGAGATGACACATTTTACCCTTCACTTAATTGAAGATCATTTCTTGATTTTTTATCCTCCAATGTTGGTATTTCTTTTAATCCACACGGGCGAACTCTTTTCTTCGAATATTCTTGGGTGTCAATAATTTTGCTACTAAAAATAGGATAAACTCATATTAGGGATGAGACCATCAAAGGTCAAATTGGAACGATACAAAATTACCTTCACTTGAGTTCGTGTTGACAATTTCGAGATTTCATTCTAGCATAGATGACCTCTATTGGACCTCTTTCATTTGAGATGGGAGGTGTGATCCACAAAAAAGCTTGTACCACATTTGCCTGACAGGTACACATTTTTCTTTGCTTGATGGGTATGCATTTCTTTTGCATCCATCAACTTGTTGAAAATGGAGGATTTTGTTTTCATATCCAGTCGCACCAACAATCCACTTGCCCCAATTAAGTGACACTTGCTCCCCTTTGAGGCGCTGTATTCTTAATGTTGAGATAATTATCTACTTCAAGTGTTTTCTCACTTGTCATCTCTCTCATGAAATCCTTCATTCATCGGAGCCCATGATAATGTCTTGTCGACAAATTTGTAAAAACACAAAATGAATTTTTATTAACAAATAGGAAGAAAAGAGGTAAATTGGACACGATACTCGACTACTGTTCTTTTTATTAGGTGTCGACGTTTCCCTTTAGTTGAGTCCATTTCAGTATTTCATATTCATATGGACAATCTCTATCGAATCCCTTCATCTATACTTGAAGTTGTTGTCCACGAGAAGGTGCTTGATCATGTCAATGATTCATTTGCCCTAGCCAACTGGCATTTGCCCAAGCCAGGTGTCTTAATGCTTTCACATTTTTTCGTATTTGTTTATCCAATCTGAGGATGTCTCTTGTTTTGAGATTTTCACTTCACTTTTCACATGTATGTGAAGAAAAGAGCGTTAGCCCACATTTCACTTTATTTGATCTTTAGGAACAAAATACTCCCTCCAAAGTGTTGTTTTTTTTTTTCAACGCTTGAGGATATTATCTTTCTCAAGATATATTGCCCCGTAGGACAAATCTTGCTAGTCGCTATGATAGGCCGGTGGCTTTGCCCAATATGCTATTTGGTGAGGAGGAAAAGATTTTTCTCTTAGATTAATTTTTGATGAAAAAAGAAGATTTGCCCCCATTGGACTCTTCTTGTTGATTCCACTTATCTATCTCAGTTGGTTAAGTCATTGACCATTTTCATCTTCATGGAGTGTCGTCTTTCAAGATGTTCTGCAAGATCATGGCATGAGCAAAATCACAGCCTTGCATGGGTTTTGAAATTTTTTCTCAAAAATCGTGTAGAAAATACACTGAGGGAATCAAGTTTCAGATTTTTTATCCTTCTTGTTTGCGGGCAATCTTGACATGAGAAGATAAATCAAGAAACAATTCCCAAAGCTTGGCTTCTTTTTGACATTTTAATGTCAAGAATGGCTTTTGTGACAAATACAGTTGCATTTTCATTTCTAAGAAGACACTAAAAGTTTCTTGTGATTGAAATGTCTCAATATTTTGATTTGACTTTAGGAGAAGGATACTTGTCTGCCCCTCGATGGTTTGGACAACCCTATAAGAATGATAAGAGATATGTCAATTAAGACCCTTTAGGTAATGAAAGTTTGGAGCGATACAATCTTACTCTCCTTTGGACTTGCATCAACTTCCTTGAAAGTGGATGACTCGCACTTATACAATCATTTAGAGATTTTTTTTTTGGGAATTGCTTGAAACCTTATATGTTGTTTGGTATTCTCTCCATCCATTCACTTTTGAAGTATTTAATATTTCCTATCAAAAGAAAGGAAAATCCCATCAAAATGGCATAAGAAGTGGACAATTAGAATTGATACAATTTACCCTTCCTTCACTTTATCCTTCAATGTTGATATTTTCCTATTGAAAATAATGACAAACATGTTAGCAAGATTTATGGAGGGAAAATTGGAATTGATACGAGATTACCCTTCATTCACTCTTCTTTGCCTCGACTTTTCGGCACCCTAAAAACATATACATGTAAAGGATGCATGCACCGATATGCATGCTGCAAACGATCTAAGTGTTCGTGTTTTTATCGAAAAATGGCTTTATGGCCCTCACCCCATTCATGGAAAGTGTTTCCTCAATGCATATGACAAACCACAAGAATTCATTTTTTTTCTCTCAAGTATTCTTTTCAAAGAACTTCTAATCATCGAAATTTAAACAATTCAAATGTCGATTGATGATGCTTATACCTTTCAAAGTTTTTTTTCGAAGTGAGGGATTAATATGCTCTTGAATTCATCTATTTTAAATGTATGTTCAAGAGGAAATAAGAGGGTGTACTCCCTGTTTACATCTGAGAGCATTGTTCCTTGAGTGCGTTGCCTCCATTTATCACCTGCAAAGGAGAAGAGAAGAAACATTATTTTCACACTTGACTGAAAGTAATTGGGGAACGATACGTCCTTTTTCACCGAAGGGATGATTCGATCTGTCTTCTTGCTCAGTTTGGGATTACAATCGCGTCTTGACAACCCATTCGTTATCCTAATATATTCGTTTGATAGGATGGTAGAGTTCGCTTGCAGTAGACTCCCTTTGTTGCCTTCAATCACCTCATTTCCTCGGAATAAATGTTTCGGCCTCATTATACTTCTCAACCGGAAGTGTCTTTACGATCGAAATGATTTTGTATTCAATGGTGGACTCCATTCCGTTGTGCTTTATAGGGTGATACACATCATTTGGGCAACTTGCCCCTAGTTAACAACTACAAATAGAAAGAGCAGGTTATTTTCATTATCAATTGAATCGAGTATAGGAATGACATACATCCTTTTGCAATGGATATGATGCCTTTGCCCTTGGTAGGCTTTTCAGGCAAGGGAGAGATTTGCCCCTAGCCATAGAATGCTCCTCTTGGGTCATTGATTCAATTAATGTCGCTCCATTATGCTTCGCTAGTGGTTCGATTATCCCTACACAAACAAAAGTGATATCTCTTTGATTTGTGAAATTGGGCCAACATTAAGAACATATACTTTCCTTTTCAATTTAGGGAGAATTGCTGCAAATCATATTACTTCTCTTTGTATCTTCTATTAGGGCTTATTCCACTTGTTTGAAGTCGTCATCGATCTTTGGGAAAGGTAGATCGAAAATCTCATCGGACGATGGAGTAGCCTACGACTCTAACAGACAAGAGATTTGGATCGAGGACTTAGTTACGCCAATGTTGCCATTGACGCCCTTTCGATACAAAGTTGAGCATTTTTTTTTTCTATGATTTCATGTAGATGAATTGGGATAAGGGACTCCCAAATCTAAGAGTCATGTAGATGGAAATACTAACCTATCAATCACAATCAGTAAGATAGGTGCGCAAATCAGGATCAAAAACATGTGATAAGAATGCATCAAATGAATACACGACATCTCTAATAAAGCCCTATTAGCTTAGAGAAGGGGTGTATTAAAGTTTAGAAGAATTTTGGGATAATTTGAAATCGTTTACCTATCAAGGTAAATCGTCATTTTGGAGCATAATTTGTCGAAAGGGTGAAATTGTAAATTTTGAAGGGATTGGAAACCTAAATCGTCCGAAATAGGGTGGCCGTTAAATGTGCTTGTTTCTCAATCTTTGAGACTTCTGGAAATTTTCGAAATTTTTTGGAGACAATTTGCCCAAGAGGGACAAATTGTCATTTTGAAAACATTGAAAGGGCTAGACCGTCAAAATAAGATTGGTTGGTAAAAACGACCCGCTTCCAAATTTTTGAGATTTTTGGGATTTTTCCTAATGATTTGCCCGTAAGGTGTAAAATTGTCATTTCATGAAGAAATGGGAATCAAAATCACAAAATATGGGTTTGGCCAGTCAAGCTTGACCATTTCCCTTTTCTATAATTTTTTGAGAATTTTTCAAAATTTTTGAGACAATTTGCCCATAAGGGCAAAATCGTCATTTCGAGAGATCGGAAGGGTAAAATCGCAAAATAGAATTGGTCGGTTAAAACAAACCGTTTCCTAATTTTGGAGAATTTTGGGATTTTTCTGGACAATTTGCCAATGAGGGGCAATATCATCATTTTGAAGATTGAAAGGGGGACCGCCAAAATGGAATTGTTGTGTTAAAACAACTCATTTCCTAATTTTTGAAAATTTTTGGGATTTTTCTGAGACAATTTGCCTACAAAGGGGCAAAATTGCCATTTTGAAACGTCAGAAGGAAAAATTATCAAAAAAATAGGAGTAACCAAGTTAAATGGCAAATTTACTAATTTTTTTTAGATTTTTTAGAATTTTGTAGAATTTTTAGAATTTTTTCCAATTTTTTTAAAGAATTTTCTGGGAATTTTCCATTTTTTTGAATTAAAAAAATTATGATTTTTTTTTAATATTTCAATTTTTTTATTTTAAATATTTTTAAATATTATTTATTTCGAAAATAGTGTTATGGGCTGGGCTTAGACGCCCAACCCATTTAAAAGCAGCGAAATAGGAAGGGCTTGAAGCCCAAATGAGAATCTAAAAGAAAAAGGTCCAAACTTTTATTCTAAAGCAATTTTACTTAAAGCTAGATTGGCGCTTTTAATATAACAGCCCATTGGTTCAGAGCCCAACTACCAGATAGGCCCAATCTAATTTCGATTTTTTTTAGAAACAATTGGAGGCTGACGTGGATGCCACGTCATCGTATTACTAGTCAAGAAGGGTTAACCAATCACCCTGTCATCAGAGAAGATGACCGGTAAGTTGCTGGCCAGCTAATTTTTCTAGTTACCCGGCTCGCTGAAAAAATCGCAAGCCGACGCTAAAAACGTTCTCAAAACGCTCCCCGTGTTGATCTAAAACCGCTCTAAAGCAACTAATGTCAAAATATGCGAACTTTGGAAGAGAAAACCAATCTAAATCTAGCCTAAATAATGTCGGCTGAAACCCTATTCCGGCGAAGTTTGTGTGTCTAGCCGCTCCTAACACGATCAAGCTAGCCTAAGCTACCAAACAACATCAGAAGCAGTCAAGGAAGCTTACCTGAGGCCTGAGAAGTTCTATTTCGCTTGAAACGCGTGCGAGTTGGGGAAGGTATCTGGCCGTTCACAGTTGACCCAAGGGTTGTCTCCTTAGTGAGAGAGTTGGTGAGTTTTAGTTGGTGTGGGAGTTTCGTCTGGACTTCGCAAAGCTCGAGGGGCAACAGCGTGCTTTGATTCTCTCTTAATCGTCCTCTCTAGCTCTTCTAAAGCTGTCGGCCTTCCAGAGCTCTAATGGTGCTTTTTTCTCTCTTTTTTCTTTCAACATCCCTCCCCTCATTTTTTTTCTCTCTTTTCTTCGTTGTTGTCCTTCTTCTACTTTTTGTGATTTTCCTTGTCCATCGAGAGCTATGGCCTTCTATCTACCTAGTCTTTCTTTTGCTCACCCACACCGGCTTTCGGCTAGCTCGACATCACGGGATGTCACGTCCATGACAGGCATGGATTTTGTTCGACGTCGATGGGGATGCCTCGCGAGCAACAGAGTACAATCATGGCCGCAACTCTTGGAGCTTGGCCCCTCTCCTTTTGTTTTTTAACCCAGGTTCCTCATCTCTGTGTTTTTTTCTATTACGTCCACCTTCAAGGAGCTCTATCTTCCCTCCTGAAGAAGACCTCCTAGCACTGCGATGCCCTCTTTTTTTTTGACGATTTCCTTCTCCTTTTTGCCGTTGGAGAGAATGTTTTTTTCTTTTTTGGGTTTTTTTTTGTTTTGCTTTTTGTCTTTTTTCCTTCTCCTGTTTTTGCCGTTGTAGAGAGTTCTCTTTTGTCTTTTTTTGCTTTTTTGTCTTTTTCCTCTTCTTTTGTCCTTTTCTGAGAAGGGTTTCCGGAGTAATTTTTTTGTGTGGATGTCCGCAAGAACTCGATTAAAGACGGTTTTTTGCGTGAAGAAGTAGTTACGCTTGAATTTGATTTGAAAGGTAAAAATTGGCTCGTCGAGTGCACTTAAAAAGCATTTGGATGAAATGTCATTATGGACTCGAAATAGATAGTTAATAAAATGAAATAAACAGAAACAACTAACGCAAAAAGCTCCAACTTTTTTTTTTGCTCAATTAAGGCAATGAAATTCCTACAATTTAGAGGAATCATACCAATCGAAAAAAATTTTTTTTTGGTTTGTGGCTAATTCAATCAAGTTAAAAGAAAATTATTGACGTTTTTTTCGGTACATGATGCTAATTTTTCTATTTTCAGGGTTTTTTTTAATTAAAAATAATCTTAAAATGCCGACAAATTGAAAAATTATTTTTCGTACAAAATTGGTTCCTAACGCTAGGCCAATGCTTTCAAAGTTGATTTTATATTGTATAAATTTTTTGAATTTTCCTACTAGTTCTAAAAATGATTAAATTAACGTTCAACATCAGTTATCATTAATCTAACTTTCTAGGAACATTTGGAATCCACAACCCACCTAGTTTTGGGAGAGCTCGTGACTCACCAATCTTCTTGGTTACCCTATATCATTGGATTTACCAAGCCTTGACCTTGCCTGTACTGGTAAAAAAGAAATATATGAATAATTAAAATTTATTTTTTTTAAAAAATTGAAAAAAAAATAGAAAAACAAAAAAAAATAAAAGTAGTTTCATGGAAAAAGAAATCAAGCCAATTTCCCATCCCAAACCCAGGCACACACTAAATAAATAATAGAAATATATTCCCATCATACTATAGCTATTTTGTCCGCATTGTTCTAATAGTATCACTTATTTATCATCATTTTTATTTTCTTCAAAAAAATCCAACAATATTAATACATTCTACTAAAAATAAATTAGTAGGCTAATAAACACCAGAAAAGGTATAAGTTGTATCATTAAAAATTTTAAATATCCTCTTTTTTTTTGCAACTATCCATTTTTGTGGTAGTAAATTAATTTGAATTATATTATCTGTAATAAATACACATAATAAATTTTATGTGCAAAGATTCATTAAGGCAACTAGTAAGTAGAATTCAACGCTTTGGACTATCTCTTGAAAATCTTTTTTGGTTTTTTTTTTTCCCCTGCTCTATAAAAATTTAACCATTTATTATCGTTAGTTGGAGAGTGTTTTCCATAAAATTAAATTTCTATTTTTTTGGGCTGAGAAATATCAAGAGTTTAAAACTTTCATGTACATATAAATGTAAAATGACAAGGCACATCTAATATGAAAATATTATCCACTAAAAGTCGGGTTTACAAATATTTTCCAGTTTCAACAATTGAAGCGTATTTGCTACAGCATTATCAAAATCAATTAAAAAATTTATAAGAAAATAATATTCTTCTAACATTTTTCTAATTAATCTATAATATGACTTTTTGTCGTATGCTTATTATCAAAAACTCTACATGTAATAACTTTTTTTTTAAATATTCAAATCATCATCTATCCAATGGTATTTTATACCCATATAAGAATTAGCTTGCCAATGATCACTCCAAATATCGCTACCTATTATGCACACATCCATCAAAATTCATAAACAAAATTGTAAATTTTTTTTCTTTTTAATAAATATTTTTAATTTCGCATTTACGTGTATTTTCTCTAGGACACATTTGTTTGTGGAACACATGCATTGTATAAATTGCTAAAATCAAATCTTTCACTAAAAAGTAAATGATAATGTTTAATGGAAATAATTTACCTAATTCTTTTTTTATAAGATTTTTCCTTATAACCGAAATAAAGAAGAAGTGTTAAAATTAGTGTACCCGAAAAATTTGTTATTGCTTGGTATCAATTCTTGCTTCGGTGGAATGTTTCGTCTTAAGATATGATTAAATGTTCATATTCTTGTCCCACCAATATATTTGTATCTTTTTTTTCACAATGTTTACAAACAACTTCGTACCTTTTGGGCTTTATCAAATTTTTTGATCTTCGTGAAATGATCCCATCCATCAAATGTAATCTCCCGCTCCTTTATTATTGACATTTCTTCAATAACGGTAAAAGGGATGAAGACTCTCTTGTTATGGACTTGCTCCATATTAGGGAAATATGATTTTATCATCTATATCACTCTCCAATATGCATAATCAAAAGATCAATAGGATAATCGAATTCCCCTATTGTGCGCTTAATTTTGCTACTAACACTACTTCCACTTGCTATTTTTTGTATATAAAAAAAATATATGTATACTGCAAAAAATATAGGGTATGAAAAAGAATTGAAATAGAAAATTATAAAGAAGATATCAAATAAAAGAAAATAAGAAATTAGGAGAAACCGAGAGTGTAATTGAGAGTTATAAGAGAATTTGAGAGCAATTGAAATGAGAGAGAATTTGAGTGAAAAAATGAACGATAGGAAGAGGTATTTATAAATTTTTAAATATAGATTAAGAACAAATTATATCATTTTTCTGAAAGAGCAATGGGCTCTTTTGAGAGCCGTTTTTACCGGTGGTTTGAATGGCCAATTCCGACTGGTTTGGGAACCGCTGGTTCTGGCCCGAGTATCCAAATTTTAAGGATTGGTACTCAAGGCCCTTATGCCACGGGTCAATCTGGTTTCGAGCTGTGGACCCGGTCAATAGCCATTTTAGGTTTGACTAGGCCGATTCCGGTCACAAAATCGCCCTATGACCGATAATTAATTCAAAAGTATGCAAGCTTCGGACAGAGCATACTTTCAAGATTGACAGCGGTGACTTCAAGTATGTTGGGTGAGGCCTTACAGAGGTGCCTTGCTGTGGTAGACAACCTGACCGATGGAAAATAAGAAACCGTGGAAGGAAAGAATAGGACAATAAGTTAAAAAAAAAATCAGAAAATATTTTTTTTAAAAAATGTAAACAACATAAATTTCAACCACGGTTAGTCCACCAACTGTCCTATGTGGCCTGGTCAATGCTGACTAATCATCAAGTACTCAATTTTTTTTAACTAACGTGTTCCAGGTACAATAGTGAAAATGTCAAAGGTATTTGGACTATATTGGCTAATTAAAAATTTAAGATTGAAATTAACGACAACACAAGTTATTTGACAATATCCTCAAATTTACAACATCACAAATTACAAATTCCAAACGTAAGAAACACCTATCCTTATGGAGGCGTGTTGTCATCAAGATGAAACGAAATTAAATGGAGATAACGGAGAGTGGAGGAAGTGGAAAAAATCGATACAACGGCTACACCCATCTTTCAAAATCCGATTTACAAAGGGATTTTTCTTTATAACAATGCGCTACCTAAACCTTTGTTTGACCAACAATTTCGAACTAAAATTACCGTCTATAATTATTAAAAGAGTCTGAATAATTTAAGTGAATCAATCAACGAAAGGATTAAACGGGCATATCTCATTTTAATTGCACTTTTTAAATTTGTTTTCCTTGCGTGTTAATTTTTTACATGATATATAGTACAAATGACAATAAACATTACATTAAAATCAGTTGATTTACAACTGTCATAATAAATAATTTTAGAAATTGTATTTACTCAAAGATTTTTGATTTTTAATATAAATATTCATTCTAGCTGATAGGAAACTGAATTAATTTGGAAACAGTAGCTGAAACATCGTATTTTTCTCAGATGTGATGATGTTATATATGGTCATTAGGAAAAATGTTGGGTTTGTAGTGGTCCCCAGCACTCTTCACATACATAAAAATTGTCATTCGCCTACAGCAGAAAGAAATAATTCGAAACGTGTAACCCCCCCTAGGTCGTCTTAGAATTGCCCGATACTTGAAATCGAAAATCGAATTTTCTAAAGCCAGTTTCGAACGTACTTGGACAATAGAGGTTGGATTGGCTCTTGTGCTTCTTTGTCTCGAGCCATGAGTGTTTGGGCCTCTAGTTCAACACGACCCAACACCCGTCGGCCTTGAAGAAAGATACTCGGCGAAATGGCCCCTCGGATATGCTAGTATTCCTCGGGCGTCTCAACCTGAACCTTCGTTCAACCAATGGAAACACAAACTTGTGTGATCCGATGGTTCGAATACTCGAGCTCACTTTTCTCCAAAAATTTGGCAGTGAGCGTGTATGATGACTCCTCATCACTTTCTAACTTCTAAACTTGAGCCTCTTACCCTTATTTATAGAGGGTTAGTGAGAGGGAGAAAATGGAGGGAGAAGGGCTTATAAACCATCCTCAAATGCCTCACGTTACACTGCCAATAGGTAGGCGGCCACTCGTTGCCAGCTGGCGCCACTTGGCCGTTGATGCTATTTAAAGGCTGTCAACCATTAAGGGGCGGTGGGAGAAAGCGGCAGCTTCGGGCTTAGTGTGAAATGGGGTCGCGGGCTCTATGCCGTGTGAGCGATAGAGGGGAGATGAGATGAGTCGGGCAGTAGGATGGACCTGTAGGGCTAGGGGGCGTTGGGGGCGCGTCAGGCTCTTGGG
>JAGVVM010008751.1:0-12638 GCA_019149425.1 Psidium friedrichsthalianum
TTTCGAGTGCTTTACCCACCACCATCGTAGCACTAGACAAGCCTGTTAGCTAGGTGAACAATGAGTTAGGCCTATCCAGTCTTGGCTGGGCGGTGGCCACACCTAATCTAACTTGGCCGGTAAGGTGACAGTGGGTGTCATTGGATTGTCTGTTCTATCGGTCTTCAATCGTCTATAGTCAATCCCATCTAATGTATAATCTTAAAGGTTAAGATATAATTCACTCTAGTATGAATTTAATTTATCTTGACTAAGTTCATGGAGTTACAATCTACCCTCTGTAAAAAATTCATCCTCGAAATTTAACGTGAATGGTTCTCTAAATATTAAAAAAAAAAAAAAAAAAAAAAAAATTGGGGTATTTGCATTATTATATCTTCGATTTCACATATGGCTTCCTCCGTCCCATGTCGGTGCTAAGAACATTGACTTAGGGAAATGGTTTTATTCTTTTAGTACATGTCCTTGATACCAAATCCGTACTGAGTATCTTTGACATAAGTTATCTTATCATCTACGTCAATTGTCTCGAAATCTAATGCGTGAGTAGATCAAGCTCGTACTTTCTCAAAACTAGACACAGGAAGACGGCAGGATATATAAAGTTGAAGGGGTTGTAGCTAATAATAGGTAGGTATCATTTTTCAAGAATTTAAGGGTCAATGAACTTCAGGTTAACTTAGCTTGTGGCCAAAACGCAACACACTTTTGAGTGGAGAAAAAGAGAACCACATGAATCACCCACTTTAAATTCCAATGGCTTTTGCCTGTTGTCGACATAATTCTGTTGCCGAATTTGTGTTTTGTTCCTGTTTTAATCCTATCCCGTATTGTTTTCACGGCTTCTATGGTCACATTGTACTAATTCTGGACCTGTCAGTCTGCCTTCTTTTCAACCCCTTTTTTTTTTTCTGTTTCTAATGCTGATTGGAGTAATTTTCTAGGAAAGCTGATGTAAAAATCTTGGCTATAATTAAAAGTAATGAAATTCGGACTCTCTGTAATTCGTACTATGTGTTGGGAAAATAATTATGTGATCATTTCAATAGTGAAATCAGTCCGTACTGCCTAAAAAAGCGTCTTGACTTGTCAATCGATCTTCTATTATCCAAGGAGTTGTGTCCTCTTGTGTCTGATAAACCCCAAGATAAAGTCCATGTCAATGTACCATTATCTATTCGGATGCAAATGGTGTTAACTTCCATCAGCTTACAGTGCCTATGCTGTTGTTGTTGAATGTAAAGCACTTAGAAATGTGGCTTGTGATATCTATCTTCATACCATTCACAAATATGCTGATGAAGGACTATAAATCTTCATCATTCCTTTAATGTACACTCATATTACTGTGAGAGCTTTTGACATAATTTTCTCCTTAGGTCTCGTCATCAAGCACAGAAGGATGTCCACAAAACTTCAAGACAATTATTGTCAGTAACTTGAAATTCAAGTTCTTCCCATTCAGGAGCTTCTTCGCGAAGCTTAGAGATTTTAGGGTCATTTGCTGCACAAATCTGATTCTTAATGACTTATGGCTCGATTAGAAGCGCTAATGACCTTAGCTAGATAATTGTCTACACTGAAATAAATTTCGTGTCACGACCCTTTTCCAGAAGGTATAGTCATCTTGTAATCATGTACTTCAGCAAGTTTGTCCAACTCTTCGTCTCAAATTTCTTTTGCAGAAAAATAAATATTTAACTTAGTGGTTCGTAAAATTTTGAACTTTCTTCATAAAGATAGGTCTCCAAATATTCAAGTAAAGATAGATGGCAACGAGCTCGATTGGTGCTATGGGGTATCGACTCCTAAAGCTCGTGCCTGTTTGGAGGTGTGATGATGATTTTCATATTATCAGCTAGGACGTAGCTGAGTCCTATTATGATACATGTCGATATACATGATGAGCCTTATAATCTTGAGGTATAGTCGATAAGTGCGTGTCAATCTTGCTCGAGGTTCTTTGAAACTTTACCCACATTTGTCCGTCCAATCACTCAACATCTTTCAAGTTCATTAAAGGAGTGGTTACGCTTGAAATTCCTCAAAAAAATCTTCGATAATATCTAGCCAAACCCAAGGATAGGCTAACTACCATTTGAGGGGTTGATCTCGCGATTGCTACTTTAGACCACTTCATTCCTTGATATCATTAGGCTTGGCATAGGTGGTGATCACGAGGCACTTTCGTTTCCTTTTAAGTACTATCAAAATTGACGATGTTGAGATTTTCTACTTCCTCTTGAGTAATTGTATAAACTCAACCTTGAGCTGGAGGTAGCTTAGTATTTCCTTGTTGTATAACCTGAGGATGAGCTGACCACCCCATTAGTGCCACATGCTGAGTCATCATAGGGCAATCTCGTATCATATGTCCTTGGTGACCAAACCTAAAATAGCTCCATTCTAAACTCTACATGGTATATTTCCATGTTGTTTCCCACAAAATTAGCATGTTATTATCGATTGTTTGGTTGGCCTTCAAGACTTCTGTTGTTACCCCTATCAAAGGGTCATTTCTTCTTCTCATTTTGGCGAAAATCAAGATGGAACACACGCCTTCCTTGTGAAGAAATAACCTAGGATCATTCTATAATGTCTTTTTCCACAAGCTATGCCCTTTCATATAACTCGGTATAGTCTTTCAATTCAATGGTACTAGTTGGCTCATGATACCAGGTCTCAATTTATCTCAAGACTTTTTCGCTGTATATTTGGAACCTCAATGTAATGAGCACCACGATATCCTAGGGAGGCACTTCCTTAGGCTAATTGCACCGCCTGTTTAATCTCATAAGTGTGTGTATGTGTGTGTGTGTATATATATATATATATATATATATATATATATATATATATATATATATAACAGAGGGCGCATGCGAAAGCTATCATATGTCAAGTGAGGCTGTTGGACAAGTGTATGCATAAGGGTAGGCACGCCTAAGGGGTATGGCCTCTTAGGGTTCACTCCAGCTTACAGTAGTTAATACAAATACCTTACAAAGAGGAATACATACTTTTATATAAAAATTAAGCATTCCATTACATTTTCCATTCCAAAAGGTCTCAAACATCCTGAGAACAACGTCAAAAGGATGCTCTGTTCCTTTTTTAAACTACTCACACTAGCACCACTCCTAACCAAAATCTGTAGGTTTCTCATAGTAATAACAAAAAAGAGAACCGTGTCTCCGTTAGCTAAGGACCTATCTGGACCCCCCAAATTCATCTTCATCATACCCTATTGGGAACCAAAACCTCTAGGGATAATGACATCAGATTTAATAAGCTACCATCCTCTCTTTTCTCAAACAGGCAAAGAACTGGTAAGTGACGAATCTATTAGATCCTACTATCAGTACGAAAGTTGTAATAAGTCTCATGATACGGGTAGTTGACCCCCCCCCCCCCTGGGCATGTAACCTCTTTTTATTTGTATGAAAAGTTGAAGGGGGCCATAGATATAACTAAGTGTTGCTGGCATTATCGGCATGGCTAAACAATTTGAAAAAGTTCGTATTCCACATGTGTGACTATAAACTTAGCAAGTTATAAATGTAAACAAACAACTAAATCAACCAATTTAGCATTCAATTAGGCAAATGACTAGTTGTATAACATGGCAATTCAGGTAGTTCATTTCAATGTTCTTGATCCACGCACATAAGTCTAGTGTGAGCACACCTATCCTTGACAATCTTGATGAGAATTGACGTCACCATTGCCAGCTTACCATAGACTAGTATCTAACATCATCCCACAAGGCTCAAGCTCTAGGAACTTATCCCAAAGCTCACGGATGGCCACCTTGTAGGCATAAACTTCCACTTACAACCACAAGGCATGGTAAATGGCAATCCAATCTTGTAATTAGCCCATACCTAGCCATCTAGGAACGATTAAGCTAATGAAACCGTTGGGCAAGTACGTAAACCCCAAATCACTCCCACCAAGCTCTCGGCCGAACTATCTCATTCTCGATGTAACTCCAATTCGCATAAAATTCATGACAAACAATATGATCCATTCTTGAAATCAAACTTCCCATAAGCTAAGGATATTATTGTGAGTATTTGATCAAACATACATCAGCGTTTTTTCTTTCGTGCAAGCTTACACCTTATCCAAAATTTCAAATTCTTGGATGAACATGGTGCACACCATTGAATGCAAATCGGATAGTGTGGTAAAAAGGTTAGGTGTAGACTTACCTTAGAATCGAGTTTGAATAAGAATTAGAGCTTGAAAGAAGTACGAACTATAGATATTCTCGTCCCCTCTCAAAGTCACGTGGATTCAAGGATAACGAAATGATAGGCAGCAACGGTAGCAATGGAGCAGTGGCAAAGGAGTTGAGGGTGAGAGATCATCGTCGCTGACTACTAGTGGTGGTGTTGCTAGTCCTTGTTCGAGCGAAGAAAAGCTCAAGTGAGAGAGGGATAGAGTATAGAGCGAGAGAGAAAATGGGGGAGAGTGAGTAGCAGAGTGCATGAGGAAGAAAAGAGGGAGAGTACTTGGGGGAGGGGGCTGTCCACAAGGGAAAGAGAGTGGAGTAGAGCAAGTGGGAGGGATTAGTTGATCGATGGTTTTGGGGCCGATCCAAAGTGATTGCGATTCAACCACGAATAAAAATTTGTTTGGAAACCAATCACATACAAACTATTATACCTACACATAACAATCAGTTTAATAATGCTGTATCCAAAATATTTTCACTTCGGATAATCCACCATGCCAAAATAATGCTAATCCCCAAGAATTATAATCTCTAATAATTTAGTCCGACAATTACTACTCTGTCGTGGGAATTTAGGCTGTCATAATTCTTCCCTCCTTATGAAATTTCGTCCTCGAAATTTGGCCTTTGTCCCCTCCTTATCAAATCTTGGATTCTCTAGAATTAACCTCTCACCCAAAATATGTGGCCATACTGCACCACTCCTAATTACTTATTATTTGCGAATCACTACATCCCACAATCTTAACATTAACAGCGGTCATCACCGACCTTAATGCTCATAAATCTATTTGGTAGTATCACTATGCCATTTACCCATAATTATACTATGGACGACTTAAGTCTGTTTAGCACATTCGCCAATTCACACGGCATCATCGAGGACCATAATGTCCATCGCACTCGAGACATACTTACTTCTACCATTCACAATGCCAATTCCACATACTATGCCCGGAATTCCATTTGTTATGATCTTTGCATGTTTCATGCCCCATCAGAGCACTATCAAGTTGCGAGCCGGCTAGCTCATGTAGGTCTTATCACATTCTTCCCATATGACATTCAACCACTTCTCTCATTCATAGCATCTCATCCGTTAATCACTATTCATTATCTAAAATGCAGTGTTATGATATGCCACAACAAAACTAATTCAGTTTAACTCAAGAAAACATTTCGGATGTTGTAAACACTTTCAGTTTGAAATACAAAACATTTCGACTTTGAAAATCATTTCACTTGAAAAAGTATAAAACTCTAAAAATAAGGTCGGACTTAGCATAACACTTATACCTTCCTTTTTTGATGTATGACTTGGATCATCTCTACCCCTATCGCCATCTTAGAAGTCTGCTAGGAGCTACTCCTTGCTCAAGCTTCTCTGCCTCAGCACCACTCTTTGCCCTCATCAAACTGAGTCGGTACAAACCCACTATCTTTCGTTTGGTTCATCCATAAGCCACACATTTATGAAGGGAGTCCTGCTCGATACGTCGCATACCATGTCTTATAGTTGTTTGGTATCTTGTATCACTTGTTCCATATCGAGCTAACGGTTATCAAGTTCAACAAAACATGATATACTTATGCATGCACATTTCTCAAACTTTTGTTTAATACAATAAAGCCGTGCAATAACCCTCAAAACTTGCATCACAAATTACCTGCTTTCATCTTAAATTGAGCTTTCTAACACCATTATTGACTATCGCATCAAAGATCAAATACTTAGAATCAATCTAGAACACTCGTTCCTGGTCATTACTAATTGAGCATTCTAACACTATAAGCAGCTATCACATCGAAGATTAGATACTTAGAATCAATCTAGAGTACTCATTCCTGGTCATTATAATTCAAAATAAAAGACACATAATTAAACTGACCCTTCGTCCAGATTCATAACCAAACTAAACTACAAACATGATCTCAAATCATGCCTAGCACTTCACAATTGTCGTTTGCTTCCTCGCAAACCTCGTATCATCATTTAGGGTCTTCCAATAAAAATCAATATCTACAACCAATATCAAACATACAGATTTAAGCCTAATATCCATAATTACCAATCCATCACAGTTTCATATCCACAATTAGTCTTACAAGACTAACTACAAATTTCAATGATTCAAGCCTATCAATAAGTAGTTACCATTTCGACTTGTCATCCAATCCACTTGTCGATCACCATACTATATTCACAGAACATAAGATCATCAATTCTAAGTAAGGATCGATGAACCTTTTTTTCCACAAAGTAGCCTAAGTACTACTAATCCCTACCAAACACAATCACATGTACTTGTAAGTTTTAATACGTATGTGCCTACCAAACACTTTATCCACTAGTGCACCCTATTTCTCTACTGACTCGCTTTGATACCAATTAATGTAATGAGCATCGTGACATCCCAGGGTGCCGCTTTCTTAGACTAATAGCATTGCCTGTTTAATCTCATAAGTATATATAATAAAGGGCACAAGTGGCAGCTGTCATATGTCAAGTGAGGTCTTTAGACAATGCATGCATAATGGTAGGCACGTCGAAGGGTACTGCCTCTTATGGTTCACTATAGTAATTAATAAGAATACCCTGCAAAGAGAAAATACATACTTTTATATAAAAATTAAGCATTCCATTACATTTTTCCATTCCAAAAAGGTCTCAAACATCCGGGAACAACATCAAAAGAACACTCTGTTCCCTTTCTAAACTACCCACACTAGCACCATTTCTAACAAAAATTCATAGGTTTCTCACGACAATAATAAAAAAGAACAGTTGTGTATCCGTTAGTCAATGACTTACTTGGACCCCTTAAATTCATCTCCACCACGGCTTTTGGGATAAATGGAGTCGGATCTAATTAGCTGGCATCTTCTCTTTCTAGAACAATATGAAGAACTGGTAAGTAACAAACTTGCTAGATCCTACTACCAACACTGAAGTCATAACAAGTCTCATGAGAGGGGGTGGCTAAGCCACCAGGCTTGTAACCTCTTCTCATCTGTATAACAAGTCGAAGGGGGTGTCATAGATGTAACTAGGTATCACTAGCATTATTGGCATGGCTAAACAATCCGAAAAAGGTTGTGTTCCACAAGTGTGAGCATAAATTCAGCAAGTCATACATATAAACAAACAAGTAAACCAACCAATTTAGAATTCAATTAGGCGAATGACTAGTTGTATAACATAGCAATCCAGGTAGTTCCTTTTCAATGTTCTTGATTCACCCACATAAGTCTAGTGTGAGCATCCCTCGGTTCCACTATAGAAAAGAAATTTATGAATTTAAACATGTATGATACCACCAATAACTCCAAATGTAAAAATAAAATTAACAGGTATACCATTGATTGTGTTAGGAATAAATATTGCATCTTGACCAAACCCCTTTGATAGATTATCACACCTAGATCCCACTTGTCAATGATATTGTCCATTTTGGGCAGAAATGCATACGGTTTTGTTCTTCTAGCCTTCGTCCAGAAAAGGTCTCAATTGATTCAGGAATAAAGATGATAATGATTGGTAAATCTGCCATTATAAAATTTATTTCGTAAAAGCAGACTTTAAGTGCCATTAATTTGTCGTTTCTCAATTGATTCAACAGTCGCTATAGATGTAATAATTTGAGTTGAAAAATAAATCAGAAGGAAAAAATGGGCTTGTTGCGAGGCCTATTTTTCGGTCTTGTATTTGTGTATGCAGGTCGTGCGCTCGCGCCAAGTTTCAGATTGATGGGCTTGGGATTTGCACCCCTCTGCGTCTGCTGTCTGCGCATGAGGGCATAGTGCTTGTATTATGATAATTATCACTCCAAACGAGTGTAACTCTATATAGAGCACTTTAAATCCTTCTTTCTTTTCAATGTGAGATTTGTGTTTCCACTTCCACTTTCAACTTAAAAGTGTTCTTTGAGTATCAATTTTTCATTCACCCATCAATTTTCCCATATTTTCAAACAATATAGATGCCACGGGCTTCTATGCAAAACAAAAAAATTAAGGAGAAAAATAAAGGTATGTGGGCTATTATTGCGATAAAAGCGTAGTTGCTCAAATTCAACTAAAGATTGTAGGTGAGATACTCATGAATGCTTTACAATTATGCCTTGAGTAGATGTGGTTCAATATTTAAATGTGTCGCATTGGGTTGAAGAGCTTCACTCAACCCAACTCATTATGATTGATGAATTAGAACATTCAATCTTGATAGTTTGAATGTGTCTCGAGTTTCTGCCAACCATCGACCAAAAATCGACACCCAAAGATGAAGATAGGTCAAAAGACTAAATTTGCAAAAATGAACTATGCTCAGCTTTAGTTGGCATATGGCCACGCATTATTCCAAGCTATCATCCACAATGGTCTAGTCGCTTGGCTTGACTGACAAGTGCCCGAGTGCCCTAGTGACAATGTAAACCCACGAAAACACAGAATTTTAGTCTGGTGTCAACCTATTTTGTGACATTGCATTAATAATACATAATCACAGTCTCTTGAGGGTATTTATGGGAAAGTGTTGAGAGGAACCCTCGAGAGGTCGATTAAAACATTAGGTAAGGATTGATAGGTATAATCCAAGGCTTGAGTGTGAGAGTGCTTCTAATTTGAAGTTCGAAGTGTGGGAAAGTCTACAATGGGGTGAGTGGCTAGGAGTTCTACCAGGGGATGATGTTGATGCTAGATTAGCTTCTTTGAAATTTCTGAAAACGAAGGCAATCGCAGCGAGGTATCCTTTCCTTTCGTTGGGTTGGTTCACGTGCTACTCAAAATATTCTCATTATTGTTTCGACTCCTATTCCCAAAAAGTGGATCTTGCTTCAATAGCTCCAAATAAATTAAATACGTGCATTAAGATACGAAGGCCAAATGATCGATGGAAGAAAACACCAAGCATATCCCAAACTTCTTGCTCCCACCAACTGGCAGGATTTCCTAATCCTCCTTTCTGAAAGGAAGAACGGGAAATTCTTTTCCTTATGGCATAGGAGAAGAAGCATTGTGCCTAGAAATAAATGACATGAAAACCTTGTTATGTCATAAATTATACTCTGACTCTAAATTATTGTTCAATTTATAATAAAACTTTGTTGAAATGGAAGAATAAAATAATACTATGTAACACAAATTACTTTAATATGTCACTAGACCAAATAGGACCTCATAAGGGGAATGATTACTTAGGACCAATAGGGGAAAACGATTGTTTAAATAAACAGCGATAGAAAATGCCTCAAGCCACAAAGGGCAGGCTTTTGGACATGCAGAAAAGGGAAGAAAGTGGGTGGAGGGTCTTCCTTAGCTAGAGTTGATTGTCTATAGCTTTACCAGTTGTACCTATTCCAATTGGTCAATTGAAGCAACTTTTGGGGTATCTATCCAACTGTCTCTGCCAACAGTAGAAACTGGTCAAAGTGGTTCATTTCCAATCCGTAATCCATTAGCAGTCCATCCCAGAAAGGTAGAATTCCTCTCCAGTAAAAAGAAATGCATTTTATTCTTCACACACAAAAAAGTATTTTGGATTATCAAAAAATTAGAGCATGAGGTGCATTGCAAGAGTCTATCCATGGCATATAAGCTTTAAGGACATTGTAGCATAACAGCTAAGGTGATGTCATGACCTAAGGGAGGCATAGAGGGTGCTAATTCTGATGTCTTCTCTTATGAGTCTACCTTCTTTTTGATTATACATTAACTATTTCTGTTGTCCATATTGGATTCATTGTTGCCTCATCCTGTGGAGAGGATATTTATGAAGCCACGTAAATCTTGGAACATTGTTTTCTCTATCTCTCACTTATTTCTCTATTGATCTCACAATTTAATCGATTACATGGTCCTCTTTTTGCAATAAAGACAAAGCTATAGCCACTTGAGAGCTATCAGTGTCCACATCTAGATACACACATCATGATATAAACATAGTTGGGTGCACGAATAAATAGAGGGAACGTATCTTATAGTTCCTTACACACGTGGTGTCTACAACCAAATCTATCCCTATGTGTAAAATGTCTTAACCTAACTAGTGGAGAAGGCACGCACAATCATGTTGAGAAAGAAATCCAGAGAGAGATCCTAGGGTCTTCGTGACAAGGGTGATGGTTTTCTGTCCGGTCCCATTTAGGAACTGGGAATAGGACCAGTCCAATCCGGGTTCATAGACAGTCCAATAGAATCGATGGTTTATTAGTAGGAGGAGCAACATGAACTTTAATTTTAGAATTTAAAAAAACTCTTGATTATTAGGTTCACATATAAGAAATAAAAAATAAAAAATCGGTCCAGACCGAGAACATGGAATTTTCTCCGAAAGAGGAAACATCATCACTCTTTCAAGAAGTAGCGTAAGTCCAACAAATGTTACATATGTAATAAGAAAAAGGGCAATTTGCCACAGAATTCCCTCAAACAAAACACTGAGGAAGCCATATGATCCAAAAGATAGCACAAAGCACTAGTGTTCAAGTTGATGATGACAACATGAGTCTATTTCTCCTTGAAGATGAACCCTTTGTTGACACTCTTCTGTGCTATGCAGACACATTTCATCATATGACTCTTCAGATGAGCCAACTTCAGAGAAGGATATCTTTTCCTTTTCAATAATTCTTTCCAAATCCAGAAATCAATTTTTCTCACATATCTACCTATCCAAATATTCCTTTCCAAGTACCCACAGGTTCGTTACAGTTGCTCTCATTGACAATGGAGCCAAGGCATCCATCATGGATACAAAAAAGTTCTCCCAAAAGAATACTGGACTCCTTTATACAAAGTATTTCAACTCTACTTTTGAGATATACTTTTGCCACCAAAATTTTGCAATAAGCCTATCACATTTCAAGTCTTCCCCAGTATTCTATCATAATCAAAAATCCTTGGATGTAGTCCCCTGATAAGGATATTATCATTGATTGGGATGTTCTCACTTAGCTCCCACACTCAAGAATCTATTCACTGGTTTAAGCTTCAAAACCATTTTCAAGAGTTTGCAGATGTTCAAGAAACTTTTTTTCATTTAGCCAGAATCCTCAATCCCATCATCCAAAACCTTTTATCTTACTATTCTGACTCCATTCACAATTCTCTCAGATAGTGTTCCATCTTTTGAAAAACGCAAACTTCTTTGTTAGACTTCCTTTCAAAAGGAATGATGATATCAATCCTACCAAAGCCAATCATTTTGGTATGAACCTATGACATCTTGTCTTGCTCAGAAAAAAATGCGCTAATTACTTGCTATCTAAAAAAAACTTAAATAAATCAAAAAACTAAAAGAATAATTAAAAAAAAAAATAAAAAAAATAAAAATAAAATTTACTTGCTTAAAACTCCGATTGGTAATCAACTATCAATCCATTGAAATAGTTTCTCCAAGATGAATAAGTTTCCATGAAGTGAATGATTTTCTTCCATGTAGGTCCTGACATATTGAATTCTTAATCTTAACTCAGGTCTTGATGGGAAAAATGGCACTGAGTACTTAGGAAGGAAGTGAGACAAGCTTGAATATGAAATAAGTATGCTATCTCGAATTACAGCGGTTCTAGGCCGGTTGTTTTCAGAGGGATTGCCTTTTAGATTCAAAACCCAATCTTGGAATAAATCTCAAAACCTCAAGACACAAGATATTTCTCGCATCCACAGTTCCACACACGTGGCGAGTAGATAGCATATAAACACACACTTATACTACTAAATTAACAAGGACAATTCTTAGGCTGAGGGTATCATAGTTCGGCATGAGAAGAAGAGATGAGAATTTAGGGGGAACATGGAAACGGTAACAAACACAATTTTATAACTGTAGACAGAACTCTCCGATAGTCTACATCATTACATGATACAATGGGTTTAATATAGGAAAACACAATCGGAATAAAGCAAACAAAAAATGGACTTTTGTAGATTCCGGAGAAGGTCCGGGTGCTATAGATAAATCGATGAATAGTAACCTATCTATTGATACAGTTTGTACAAAGGACACAATGTTGATCGGTTGAATGGAATAGCGACATACACAAGACAACATCTTTGACCTCTAATAGGCCAATTATTGAAAAAAAAAAAACACATCCATGTGGCATTAATAAGACAAACGACTTTATATTTTAACTCTGCTTGAATCCTTCTTGAGGGTTGTCTAGCGAGCTGTTCTGAGTTGTCTCTCTATGTCCCAGTTAGTTCTATTGAAAGCTCGCAACAAGTTCTTCACATTTCCCATATTATCCAAACGGTCAGTGTGCCTCGCTGAGCTTGTTCCCCGGACCTCTCCCCACCACCGTCACTTCCTTGATGGGGAAGGAAAGAATAAGCTAGAGGGCAATATCATAAGTGGACTACGAAATTATTGTCATCCGCACTACATTTCTGCAAAGGG
>JAGVVM010008752.1:0-13387 GCA_019149425.1 Psidium friedrichsthalianum
GCTGCAAGTGTTGTTCTTGGTGAGCGTTTTCTCTGCCTCTTCATCTGATCCACGTTGGTGAAATATATGGTATCGTACTCACTATAATGTTTGGTTCAAATTTCGCAGGCCTTGTGGTCCAGATATTTGCTGTCAAAACGACTGTATCGCTCATTAGCAACATGTCTCCACCTAAGAGAACTTCGTAAGGGTGTGATGTCAACTTGCTGTCGATTTGGGTTAAATAGGCAAGTTCTCCTTTCCTTGTGTGCGCCATACGTCTATGAGTATGGGTATACGAGTATGGCTCATCAGGCATTACAAACGGCAAGAAGCTAGCACTTTCCTTTGCAAGTAAGCTGTACGATAGACTTGTTGGTGCTCGTAATTTGAAGATCTTGGTTTACAGTGCTTGACTCTTGGTATCAATTTGGTGACCTTCAGCCGCCAATTAGAGAAGTTAGTTTTCTTTGAAGCAATTTTGGCAATCACCGGACATAGATCCATACGGAGGAAACCAATTTTAATACTACTTGACAGTTATGAAGAGGGGCTTGTAGAAAAAACAACCGAAACCAACTCTTCGACTACATGATGTTGAAGTACAAGGCACCCCAGTTAGAGATGGGGCTATGAAATTGGGTAATTGCTTAATTCATATGCACCATCAAATGTTAGGTGTTCCAGCATTTTATTTTGCCAAGTTTATCTATGTTTGTATTATTTCTGTTTTGAGTAATGGAAACTTGGGCCAGGAGCTTATCTATGTCCCATCTATGTTTGCTTACATTTCTCACCCATAGTTTCTGAATCTGATGATTGTTTAAAGATGTTGCGCCTCTTGTGGAATTCTACAAGCAGTATAGAGAGCTGGAATGTAGTAAAAGTTAAGCTTGGCCGGAAAACAGAAAAGAGTTTGATCCGACATCATTGGACTGTTTTAGACGCACGCCCCCGATAATCGTTACCCATTTTCATCCGTTGATAAATCTTACTTTGGAGAAGGAAATGTACTAACTATAGAGTTCTACTCCCACATATGGTGCGAGTCCATCGAAGGACTTGGATAGAGAAAGCCTGCACTTTTGACCTTAACCACCATGGTTCCAACACTGCTACCTCCACCATCTGTATCAGAACCAAGACCATGAGAAAAACCACTTGGACTTCACCACCACCACCACCACCACCACCCCCCCATTGATGTGATCTATGTTTGCCGCCACCAACGACGCGCCCACCAAACGACCGAGAACGAATCACATGACCACCATCAAACTCAGATGCGACCACCACCCCAAAAAACTTCACAACCCTGTATCATTGTGGTGTTTGCAGCTCAAATAGGAGGTCAAACCTTGTATACGAGGTTCTAAGACCTCTTTGAAAGGCCATAGAGAGTGAAAGTAAGTCTTCAACGGTGGAGATGACACTAGGCGCAGGGCCGTGGTGGTACCACAGGGCATGAAGGTGGGAATGGTGGCATTAGGCGCATTTGACGGTGGCCGTGGTGTTCCAAGCACAAAGAAGAAGAAACAAGAAGAAAAGCAAAAAAGAGAGAACAAGAACAAGAAGAAGGGAAAAATAGAAAATATATTGGATGAAGCAATATAAGGCCTTTGTTGGTGAAAAAAAAGAGAGTTTCATTTTAAATTTATTTTCCTGATGTTTTATCGCATTTTAGGAATTGTAGTCATTCGTATAGTGATTTAGCGGTACCTTATGGAAGACAGCAAACCATGATGCAGAGCAAAGCGCTTGTTTTATGAAGAATATCTGGGCCGGGCCAGGCCCAAGATAAGATGGGTGGGCTAGACTTTCTCACGTAAGCCCATTTCCAAAGCCCGCTCGTTACCCTTCAACCGCCCACCCGTATATCACCTCTACGGCCAATTTAGTTCACCTCCACGTCCTTGTTGGGTCCGGATCCCGAAAAATGAAGTTGCTCGTCGAGTTGGCCTAACCAAGCGGCAAATATAGCCATTTGATAACATAATCGGGTGCTGAAAATATGAAAGTCCAGTACTTAAATGAAGTTAAGCCTTTTGACCAATTAACTTAAAAAACTAAATTTCTAAACAAAGACGAAGAAGATTCACTTGATATGGCAAGATCTAACCGACATAACCTATCGATAATAACCATTCTTCTATCTTCAGTGAGCAATTTTTCATATTCAGATGTTAATTGTCAATTAGCATTCACTAAACATTTGAACTTTTATGTTTTGGCACTGAAGATTATAAAAAGCACTTAAATTTTCCACACTAGTATCATATTTTTACCAAACAAGCCCTTTAGTCAAAGAGGGTCCTTCATTAGGGCTAACAATATCTCCCTCGCACGGAAGGGACGCAATTCAATCGATAGTACCTTCAACAGTTGGTCATTCTATAAATAATTTTAAAAAATTGAAAGAAATTATTTATCTCATGAGCTATTAGTATTTTCTGCCTCATCCAAGTATTAAAGGAAATCAAGATCCCAGCGCCACATGATTGCACGATCTAAAACATCGGCTAGTGCCACACCGAACCTTCCCAACATTCTCTTTCCTACTTCGGCCTAACGAAATTTTCTTTTGATAGTTACTCCAGGTAGTGCATATCAAAATATTACTATTTCTATGTACTTTAAATTGAACCGAACACTTTATATTAACATTTGAAAACGTAATTCAATTCGGGAAAATCTTCTAAACATAACCCAATCTGGAACAAGATTGAAACCTGTGTTTTACCTCTTCAATGGTCATGACGTATTTGGATGCACGTATATCACAACTGGCACTCGTATATAACAAGCAGCTCTTCCTCCCAATTCAATCTCGACTCAAAATTTTCTCTACATACATACATATATACATACATACATACATATAATTGGGCACTATTACAAGATGAAACGAGGGCAATTCACAGCTGAGATGCCTATTGACCTTCTTTGCACGCTGCAACTAATTGTTCATGAAGCAGTGCTCCATTCTATGTATGTACAACTTCACTCTTTCAGTGTAAACCATGCTTTAACACCTTCATTGACTGCATCCGCTTCAACACAAGGAATATATAAAAAAAATTCCACCAGGCAAAGTCCCAGTGCTTTCGACTAAAAGGAATTCGTCTTTTAACGCCAAAATTTGAAAATTTGAATCCCAACGTCTTTACCACATCATTCAATCAGCTCTTACTCTCAAAATCTCCTTTGCTGTTCGCCGCCGAAAATAGGGCATATGATCCTGTGACAGAGAGTTTAATCAATACATAAGGAAAAAAAAGTTCCTTCAAGTCCCGTCGTTTCAAATATCTAAGCAGAAAAAAAAAACCAGTCAAGATGTGGGTGAACGGTATACATGCAACCATGGTTTAAAATTGGCACCAAAGTCTGTTTTCGAGGACACTGGGAACAGAAACTAAGCTGGGAGAGTAAAAAGCTTTTCAAGAACTCGACAACCATGAATGGAGATACAATATCAAGTCATTCAATTAAAGCCCAAAATACTTAATAAAGTCACAAAACGGTGAGCATGGCAACCTCCACCATCAAAGCCTTCTGACAAGCATACTCATTTCACTCCGTCTCCCATAACACTTAAATCTATCAGCTACGCTCAATTTATCAGCTAGCGTGTTTGAATGAACCTCCAGCAATCCATCTCATATGACCCAGAGGATCTTATTAGAGGCCTGTATTATCTTTGCCTCAAGCATTGGTGGCCTTATCTGATCTCAGGTGTTAATAAGGTCCAGAACCAATAGTATAAGAAGTATACGGCTTATTTCCCCAATAAGGTCTGAGCCAACACTAACAGGCATATAGAAGCGAAATTACAAATCATTAAGAGATGGGCAAAAACCACCAAAAACCCCAAACGATACTCACTGTGACACAATTATCTTAAGTTTTTTTTCCCTTGTGATACCAAAACTTCTAAACTTATATTTATGTGACACCCTTTGTCAAAATTCTGTTAATAAGAACCGTAAAAATCTACCTACATGGACATCGCAAAGCAAACGGTGATGGTGATTGCGTGACTTAAGTGAAATAAAGATGATGTTTTGGCTGGAAAAATCATATGAGAGCTGTTGTAAATTTCCCGAAATATCTACTCCAGAAGGCCCCAGAGAAGTCCGAGCTCCGTGCCTCGGCAGTGGAGTCAATAATGGAGATATTTAGAGCCCTGGAATATAGCTATCAGATCAGTTTTGTGGAATATGTGGTGAAGATGACAGAAAGAAAAAGTAGCTTTAGGCTCTTGGCCGTTGATCTTATTGTCCCAATCATGATGTCATACTTGGTGTTCAAGCGAATGAAGTGAATGATTCGCGGGAGTTGAGATGTTTGCAGGCCTTGATTAAGCGATGTTCCGATTCTAAATCTGCGATTAGAGCACGCACTTCATCAAATTTAGTTCATTTGGTAGGTTTTTTGTTTTTTTTTTTGCAAATGATGATAGGAGTTGCAAGATTCTGGAGGAAGTATTGGGGATTGGAGAAAAAGTGTGTTCTGCCTATTTATTATTCGATCGCTTGTTTCGCGCGATAAAACTTGACCCCACGAGTTTTTTTAATGGTCAAGGCATAGACTTGGCCCATGCTATTACAGGCTTACGATCTCCGTAAGACCACGGTCATCGTGTTGGGATCGACACGGCGCCGTGTAAAGGACAAGGAAAGTCAAGGCAAGAGTCCAAAGTTGGGAGTTAAGTGATAGATCCGGTGATCGTGATGTCAAAATGACAGATGGCACATAAGAGTCCTGAAAGCATCAGAAGTCGAGAATGTCGATGGGGTGGTTGCTGGTCAGTCTAAAGTTGCATGCATTCAGATGCAATGGGGCTCAGTCCCATTGGACTTCGAGTGCCCTGCTGACAAAGGCAACGAGAAGATCGCGACTCCTGTTTGTTCCTAATAGCATCAGATGTCCCCCCCCCCAAAAAAAAAAAAAAAAGAGAGAGAGGGGTCACGGCTCCTGTGAATCCATGAAAGCTACTTCTGCATCACTGAATAGCAAATATAAAGAGGATCCAACTTTGGCCTTTGCCAATTTAAGTACTTAAATATTTCCCTGTTCGCACTGAGCAGCGAGGAAGATATTCAGATGGCCCCTTCTTCAAAATGCCTCTTGATGCTTTTGCTGTCCCTGTCTCCACTAGTACTAATGGCGGATTCGCCTCCCCCTTACGAGCATCCGCTGTGCAGTGACCATGAGAAGCTTGCCTTGTTGCGGTTCAAGCGAAGCTTTTCCATTGAAACTTCTGATTTTTGTGACTTCTCGAGAGTAGAATCATGGGGCTCAGAGAAAGAGAGCAGAGATTGCTGCTCGTGGGCGGGTGTCCGCTGTGACGATGACACCGGTCATGTGGTCGGCCTTGATCTCAGTTACAGTTGCCTCCATGGTTCTCTAGGTCCGAACAGCACTCTCTTCGGCCTCGTGCACCTCCAAGAACTTAATCTAGCCAAGAACCACTTCAATTTCTCCGAAATCCCATCCTCGCTTGCCCGGTTGACAAAGCTGAAGTACCTCAACTTGTCTAAATCTTTCTTCTCCGGGCAAATCCCGCAAGAGATATCCATGCTCTCGGACTTGAGGTCTCTTGATCTGTCCGTGGACAATGTCTCGTCTGTCAATCATCCGTCGGAATTGAGCGGTCCTGGTTTCAGGAGCCTAGTTCAGAATCTGAGCAGACTAGAGGAACTTCACCTTGGTTGGCTCTCCATAAATTCCGCCATTCCTGATACGCTTGCAAACTTGTCTTCTTTGAGATCCCTCCTCCTGCCAGATTGTGGATTACATGGGGATCTCCCGGAGAGGATTTTTCATCTGCCGAACTTGCAATTTCTCGATGCGGGGTATAACCAGGACCTCACAGGCCACTTCCCTGAATTCCCTAGCGGAAGTCCACTCCGGTCTTTGAGGCTAACAGGAACTAGTCTTTCAGGCCAGCTGCCGAGCTCGATAGGATATCTGAACCTTTTAGGTAAGCTGTCCATCAAAGATTGCCATTTCTCGGGCTCTGTTCCATCTTCGATTAGCAATCTCACTAAGCTGGTGGTCCTAGACCTCTCAAACAATACCCTGAGTGGCCGAATCCCTTCTTTGGAAAACCTCACCGAGCTCAATTATTTGACGCTGGACACCAATAACTTCACCAGTGGGAGCTTCCAATGGATAGGGAGGCTATCCAAACTAACCACTTTGGATCTCAGCGCCATTGCCCTCAACGGCGAAATTCCATCTTCTTTTGCAAATCTGAGCCGAATTTCTTACTTAGGCCTAGGATTCTGTCATTTACGTGGTCGCATTCCGCCGTGGCTGATGAATATGACCCACTTGACCGGGTTGCAGCTCCTGTACAATGATTTGGAAGGTCCGATCCCAACCTCGCTCTCTAGACTTGAAAAACTCAGGTACCTTAACCTTTACTCAAATATGTTGAATGGAACGCTGTCCTTAGACACACTCGCTCCCCTCAAACAGCTGAGCATCCTGCATCTTTCGGGCAACCATATCACGCTATTGCACAATAGTGTCAATACTACACTGGGCAAGTTGACCGTCTTGGGATTGTCCAAGTGCAACTTGAACGGGTTCCCCGATTTTCTACGGAGCCAAGACGAGCTGGACTGGATTGACTTATCGTACAATGGCATCAGTGGTCAGGTGCCTCGATGGTTCTTAAGCATAAGTAGAGGAACCCTACAGTATCTGAATGTTTCTCACAATCGTCTCACAGGATTTGAACAGCAACCAAAGTTCTTGCCCTGGACTAGGTTGCACACCATAGACCTCAGATTTAATATGCTTCGAGGGCCGGTCCTGATTCCACCTGCAACCAGCCTCTACTTTTTACTCTCAAACAACAGATTTACGGGGGAGATACCGCCAATGATCTGCAATTTGGATTCTCTAATGGCGCTTGATTTGTCTTATAACAGATTAAGCGGCATGCTTCCGACATGTCTGGGCAACATTAGTGGGTCTCTTTCAATACTGAATCTTCGGAGCAACGACTTCCACGGTCCCATTCCTGGAAACTGGACGGATGCGAGAAGCCTAAAGATGGTCGATCTGAGTCAGAATAGACTTGAGGGGCAGATCCCCAGATCATTGGCAAGTTGCGAGATGCTGGAGTTCCTGGATCTCGGAGACAATCTGGTCAAGGATACTTTCCCTTCTTGGTTGGGAGCTAATCCTAGATTGAGCATTCTCATCCTGCGATCAAATGCATTCCACGGTCCGATTGGGAAGCCTAAAACCAAGTCCAACTTCCCTAAGCTCCGTATCATCGATCTCTCGCATAACCAGTTTACAGGAGGGTTGCCATCTGAATACTTCCAACATTGGGAAGCCATGAAATTATCTGACAAAAAACTACGTGCATATATGCAACAAAGTCTCATGCCCACCACCGTGCCCATATACACGTACTATGGCGATTACGACTACTCCTTGTCAATCAACAACAAGGAGTAGTCGTAATCGCCATAGTACGTGTATATGGGCACGGTGGTGGGCATGAGACTTTGTTGCATATATGCACGTAGTTTTTTGTCAGATAATTTCATGGCTTCCCAATGTTGGAAGTATTCAGATGGCAACCTCCTGTAAACTGGTTATGCGAGAGATCGATGATACGGAGCTTAGGGAAGTTGGACTTGGTTTTAGGCTTCCCAATCGGACCGTGGAATGCATTTGATCGCAGGATGAGAATGCTCAATCTAGGATTAGCTCCCAACCAAGAAGGGAAAGTATCCTTGACCAGATTGTCTCCGAGATCCAGGAACTCCAGCATCTCGCAACTTGCCAATGATCTGGGGATCTGCCCCTCAAGTCTATTCTGACTCAGATCGACCATCTTTAGGCTTCTCGCATCCGTCCAGTTTCCAGGAATGGGACCGTGGAAGTCGTTGCTCCGAAGATTCAGTATTGAAAGAGACCCACTAATGTTGCCCAGACATGTCGGAAGCATGCCGCTTAATCTGTTATAAGACAAATCAAGCGCCATTAGAGAATCCAAATTGCAGATCATTGGCGGTATCTCCCCCGTAAATCTGTTGTTTGAGAGTAAAAAGTAGAGGCTGGTTGCAGGTGGAATCAGGACCGGCCCTCGAAGCATATTAAATCTGAGGTCTATGGTGTGCAACCTAGTCCAGGGCAAGAACTTTGGTTGCTGTTCAAATCCTGTGAGACGATTGTGAGAAACATTCAGATACTGTAGGGTTCCTCTACTTATGCTTAAGAACCATCGAGGCACCTGACCACTGATGCCATTGTACGATAAGTCAATCCAGTCCAGCTCGTCTTGGCTCCGTAGAAAATCGGGGAACCCGTTCAAGTTGCACTTGGACAATCCCAAGACGGTCAACTTGCCCAGTGTAGTATTGACACTATTGTGCAATAGCGTGATATGGTTGCCCGAAAGATGCAGGATGCTCAGCTGTTTGAGGGGAGCGAGTGTGTCTAAGGACAGCGTTCCATTCAACATATTTGAGTAAAGGTTAAGGTACCTGAGTTTTTCAAGTCTAGAGAGCGAGGTTGGGATCGGACCTTCCAAATCATTGTACAGGAGCTGCAACCCGGTCAAGTGGGTCATATTCATCAGCCACGGCGGAATGCGACCACGTAAATGACAGAATCCTAGGCCTAAGTAAGAAATTCGGCTCAGATTTCCAAAAGAAGATGGAATTTCGCCGTTGAGGGTGATGGTTTGGATAGCCTCCCTATCCATTGGAAGCTCCCACTGGTGAAGTTATTGGTGTCAAGCGTCAAATAAGTGAGCTCGGTGAGGTTTTCCAAAGAAGGGATTCGGCCACTCAGGGTATTGTTTGAGAGGTCTAGGACCACCAGCTTAGTGAGATTGCCTAAAAGGTTCAGATATCCTATCGAGCTCGGCAGCTGGCCTGAAAGACTAGTTCCTGTTAGCCTCAAAGACCGGAGTGGACTTCCGCTAGGGAATTCAGGGAAGTGGCCTGCGAGGTCCTGGTTATACCCCGCATCGAGAAATTGCAAGTTCGGCAGATGAAAAATCCTCTCCGGGAGATCCCCATGTAATCCACAATCTGTCAGGAGGAGGGATCTCAAAGAAGACAAGTTTGCAAGTGTATCAGGAATGGCGGAATTTATGGAGAGCCAACCAAGGTGAAGTTCCTCTAGTCTGCTCAGATTCTGAACTAGGCTCCTGAAACCAGGACCGCTCAATTCCGACGGATGATTGACAGACGAGACATTGTCCACGGACAGATCAAGAGACCTCAAGTCCGAGAGCATGGATATCTCTTGCGGGATTTGCCCGGAGAAGAAAGATTTAGACAAGTTGAGGTACTTCAGCTTTGTCAACCGGGCAAGCGAGGATGGGATTTCGGAGAAATTGAAGTGGTTCTTGGCTAGATTAAGTTCTTGGAGGTGCACGAGGCCGAAGAGAGTGCTGTTCGGACCTAGAGAACCATGGAGGCAACTGTAACTGAGATCAAGGCCGACCACATGACCGGTGTCATCGTCACAGCGGACACCCGACCACGAGCAGCAATCTCTGCTCTCTTTCTCTGAGCCCCATGATTCTACTCTCGAGAAGTCACAAAAATCAGAAGTTTCAATCGAAAAGCTTCGCTTGAACCGCAACAAGGCAAGCTTCTCATGGTCACTGCACAGCGGATGCTCGTAAGGGGGAGGCGAATCCGCCATTAGTACTAGTGGAGACAGGGACAGCAAAAGCATCAAGAGGCATTTTGAAGAAGGGGCCATCTGAATATCTTCCTCGCTGCTCAGTGCGAAGTGGGAAATATTTAAGTACTTAAATTGGCAAAGGCCAAAGTTGGACCTCTTTATATTTGCTATTCAGTGATGCAGAAGTAGCTTTCATGGATTCACAGGAGCCGTGACCCCTCTCTTCTTGGGGGGGGGACATCTGATGATATTAGTAGAACAAACAGGAGTGGCGATTTTCTCGTTGCCTTGTCAGCAGGGCACTCGAATACATGGGCATAAACATGGAAACTTCCTTGTCCAATAGGACTGAGCCCCATTGCATCTGAATGCATGCAACTTTAGACTGACCAGCAACCACCCCATCGACATTCTCGACTTCTGATGCTTTCAGGACTCTTATGTGCCATCTGTCATTTTGACATCACGATCACCGGATCTATCACTAACTCCCAACTTTGACTCTTGCCTTGACTTTCCTTGTCTTTTACACGGCGCCGTGTCGATCCCAACACGATGACCGTGGTCTTACGGAGATCGTAAGCCGTAATAGCATGCGCCAAGTCCATGCCTTGACCATTAAGAAGACTCGTGGGGTCAAGTTCTATCACGCGAAACAAGCGATCGAATAATAAATAGACAGAACACACTTTCTCTCCAATCCCCAATACTTCCTCCAGAATCTTGCAACTCCTATCATCATTTGCAAAAAAAAAAACCTACCAAATGAACTAAATTTGATGAAGTGCGTGCTCTAATCGCAGATTTAGAATCGGAACATCGCTTAATCAAGGCCTGCAAACATCTCAACTCCCGCGAATCATTCACTTCATTCGCTTGAATACCAAGTATGACATCATGATTGGGACAATAAGATCAACGGCCAAGAGCCTAAAGCTACTTTTTCCTTCTGTCATCTTCACCACATATTCCACAAAACTGATCTGACAGCTATATTCCAGGGCTCTAAATATCTCCATTATTGACTCCACTGCCGAGGCACGGAGCTCGGACTTCTCTGGGGCCTTCTGGAGTAGATATTTCGGGAAATTTACAACAGCTCTCATATGATTTTTCCAGCCAAAACATCGTCTTTATTTCACTTAAGCCACAGAGATGCCGTCACCGTTTGCTTTGCGACGTCCATGTACGTAGATTTTTACGGTTCTTATTGACAGAATTTTAACAAAGGGTGTCACATAAATATAAGTTTAGAAGTTTTGGTATCACAAGGGAAAAAAAACTTAAGATAATTGTGTCACAGTGAGTATCGTTTGGGATTTTTGGTGATTTTTGCCCATCTCTTAATGATTTGTAATTTCGCTTCTATATGCCTGTTAGTGTCGGCTCAGACCTTATTGGGGAAATAAGCCGTATACTTATTATAATATTGGTTCTGGACCTTATTAACACCTGAGATCAGATAAGGCCACCAATGGTTGAGGCAAAGATAATACAGGCCTCTAATAAGATCCTCTGGGTCATATGAGATGGATTGCTGGAGGTTCATTCAAACACGCTAGCTGATAAAGCGAGCGTAGCTGATAGATTTAAGTGTTATGGGAGACGGAGTGAAATGAGTATGCTTGTCAGAAGGCTTTGATGGTGGAGGTTGCCATGCTCACCGTTTTGTGACTTTATTAAGTATTTTGGGCTTTAATTGAATGACTTGATATTGTATCTCCATTCATGGTTGTCGAGTTCTTGAAAAGCTTTTTACTCTCCCAGCTTAGTTTCTGTTCCCAGTGTCCTCGAAAACAGACTTTGGTGCCAATTTTAAACCATGGTTGCATGTATACCGTTCACCCACATCTTGACTGGTTTTTTTCTGCTTAGATATTTGAAACGACGGGACTTGAAGGAACTTTTTTTTCCTTATGTATTGATTAAACTCTCTGTCACAGGATCATATGCCCTATCTTCGGCGGCGAACAGCAAAGGAGATTTCGAGAGTAAGAGCTGATTGAATGATGTGGTAAAGACGTTGGGATACAAATTTTCAAAATTTGGCATTAAAAGACGAATTCCCTTTAGTCGAAAGCACTGGGACTTTGCCTGGTGGAATTTTTTTATATATTCCTTGTGTTGAAGCGGATGCAATCAATGAAGGTGTTAAAGCATGGTTTACACTGAAAGAGTGAAGTTGTACATACATAGAATGGAGCACTGCTTCATGAACAATTAGTTGCAGCGTGCAAAGAAGGTCAATAGGCATCTCAGCTGTGAATTGCCCTCGTTTCATCTTGTAATTGTGCCCAATTATATGTATGTATGTATGTACATATGTATGTATGTATAGAAAATTTTGAGTCGAGATTGAATTGGGAGGAAGAGCTGCTTGTTATATACGAGTGCCAGTTGTGATATACGTGCATCCAAATACGTCATGACCATTGAAGAGGTAAAACACAGGTTTCAATCTTGTTCCAGATTGGGTTATGTTTAGAAGATTTTTCCGAATTGAATTACGTTTTCAAATGTTAATATAAAGTGTTCGGTTCAATTTAAAGTACATAGAAATAGTAATATTTTGATATGCACTACCTGGAATAACCATCAAAAGAAAATTTCGTTAGGCCGAAGTAGGAAAGAGAATGTTGGGAACGTTCGGTGTGGCACTAGTCGATGTTTTAGATCGTGCAATCATGTGGCGCTGGGATCTTGATTTCCTTTAATACTTGGATGAGGCAGAAAATACTAATAGCCTCGCCAATGAGATTAGACCAAGTGTGGTATATATAGCTCATGAGATAAATAATTTCTTTCAATTTTTTAAAATTATTTATAGAATGACCAACTGTTGAAGGTACTATCGATTGGATTGCGTCCCTTCCGTGCGAGGGAGATATTGTTAGCCCTAATGAAGGACCCTCTTTGACTAAAGGGCTTGTTTGGTAAAAATATGATACTAGTGTGGAAAATTTAAGTGCTTTTTATAATCTTCAGTGCTAAAACATAAAAGTTCAAATGTTTAGTGAATGCTAATTGACAATTAACATCTGAATATGAAAAATTGCTCACTGAAGATAGAAGAATGGTTATTATCGATAGGTTATGTCGGTTAGATCTTGCCATATCAAGTGAATCTTCTTCGTCTTTGTTTAGAAATTTAGTTTTTTAAGTTAATTGGTCAAAAGGCTTAACTTCATTTAAGTACTGGACTTTCATATTTTCAGCACCCAATTATGTTATCAAATGGCTATATTTGCCGCTTGGTTAGGCCAACTCGACGAGCAACTTCATTTTTCGGGATCCGGACCCAACAAGGACGTGGAGGTGAACTAAATTGGCCGTAGAGGTGATATACGGGTGGGCGGTTGAAGGGTAACGAGCGGGCTTTGGAAATGGGCTTACGTGAGAAAGTCTAGCCCACCCATCTTATCTTGGGCCTGGCCCGGCCCAGATATTCTTCATAAAACAAGCGCTTTGCTCTGCATCATGGTTTGCTGTCTTCCATAAGGTACCGCTAAATCACTATACGAATGACTACAATTCCTAAAATGCGATAAAACATCAGGAAAATAAATTTAAAATGAAACTCTCTTTTTTTTCACCAACAAAGGCCTTATATGCTTCATCCAATATATTTTCTATTTTTCCCTTCTTCTTGTTCTTGTTCTCTCTTTTTTCTTTTCTTCTTGTTTCTTCTTCTTTGTGCTTGGAACACCACGGCCACCGTCAAATGCGCCTAATGCCACCA
>JAGVVM010008753.1:0-10800 GCA_019149425.1 Psidium friedrichsthalianum
GGTTCTGAGAGATTGATTTGTAATTTGATGGATTTGATGATTGCACTTTGAAAGACCATGATGACATTGATTGATGACAAGACATGAGTGATTGAGGGGACATTTGACGAGACACTTCTTTGTCTGTTATTTGTTTGTTTATTATATTATATTGTATCCGATCGGGTACTGAGCGCAAACGCAACTCAGACTAAAAATCTTGCTACACTGACGTGCTCATTCTATACAATTATAATCACTCTCGATCTAGGGTACATTTTTTCAAGACCCTTTTTTTTTTAGGGGACAATTCTCTTCAGTAAAATTACAAAACTTACGTCTGCTTCGCGACGTTCTCCCGTTGTCTGGCCAGTACTAGCGATGCTACTGTAACTAAATTCCAAATTCTCTATCGTGACATTCATAAAAATTCAATTGTTTCCAAGATCAAAATTCATTTCGTAGGCCAAATAGTTTATTAGTTAAATAACTACTCTGTCGAATTCCGATACTAAAGGGTGGTGTTAGGAAGTACGAGTATCCGACTGTCAGGTCCACTACTTTAGTATATATGGTAGGCATCCCTTCGGTTAATCATCCCAGAGTAGCTAATTCTGAGTGAGAATCGAGTAGATGTTATTAGAGTGTCATTAACGAAATACGTCCTATTCTTTATTGAAAATCCAGGTAATGGGTCCAATTTCCAGATTGCACAAAATTTACGACTACCATTACACCCAAACCAGGACAAGATTACAACTGACTAATAAAACATATGAGGAAACTTTCTTTATCATCTCATCTTCACTTCCTAGGCAGCTCTCTTCGGTCCTGTGAATGCTCCCAGATCACTTGACCAGTGCACCGGTCTTGTCACTCAGGACTTTGCCTCTCTTCGCGTCCTCAATCTTTTACTAGTCTCTCCAAATACGAACTCAGATCAATCCACTTCAATGACTTCATGACAAGTATATAGCTTGGGTCCTTCGACTCGTACTTCATCAGCATCGACACATAAAAACACGTTGTGTAATCTTGGGATAAGTTTTTGGTGCCAAGGCTAGACAATATAGCCAGTTGTCCAATACTTTCTTAATATCTCGAATGGCCCCACAAATCTCGGGGCTCAATTCCCTTCTTGTTAAATCGAGATTAGTCCTACTCATTAGGGACACTTTTCAAACATACATGATTCCCCAACTGGGGGAATTCAATGGCCTACGTCACCTTGAGCACTGGAGCATTGAGCATTGTGCATTATGAGCACAAGCAACGGAGCATCATGGCGTGTGCATGCATGATAGAATGAAATATTGAAACTGTGGCCCCTCGAGTGTTATTCACGATATGTGGAATTTTTGTTTCTAGTTGAGCATCTGTAAACATTTTGGTGGATACGTCGGTATGTTAGGCTTGAACTGTAATACAATTGGATCATTAGGCTTTCTCTTTTCCAGAGAGCAGAGGTTACCCAGAACGTAGGTTTTTAGGGTCGAGCTGACTGAGTGTACCATATCATACGCTAAACTTGTTAAAAGGGGTGAGCTTTACTGAGTCACCGACTCACTGGCGCGAGTGTTTGCTAACATTTCAGACCCCCGCTCTAGAGATGAATACTTTGTCCACCCGATTCGTTTTAGACTCCCTATGGAGGTTAGAGAGGAGGCCACACATTTTGGTGTGAGGCAGATGGCTCTGTTTAGCTAGACACATTACCACTATTTGGGCCGTAGATGAAGGTGGACCACCTTTTTGTATACCTTATAGATATGAGGCGTTGCGAAGCTCAGTAAGGGTTTGGAGTTTAGAAGCCCAATGCTGAGTATAGTTAACGTATTCCCGATCGAGGAGCCTGGTGGAACCATTCCTATTTGTCCTTGTAACCATTGGTGGTGACGTCGTTATCCTAATCAGGACTCGTGAGTGTACCATCAGAGAGGCGTCAGATAGAGATCAATGGCCACAACGAGGTGTAATGGACTGATGGATAGGACCCATAAGAGTCTCCTAGTCTTTCCGCCGACTTGAGTTTCCTTTTTTTTTTTAGTATCGTTGATAACCCGACTCTATATAGATTTCTTCGTATTGAAAATGGGATTTTATGGCATGTGTGTATGGATGATTGGTTCTTTTGATTCTACCCGTTTGCTCTTGTGTGCTTGTCTGGGTTGGGTATCGTTTCCGCAGGTTCTACTTGAGCACATGCGACGTACTGGACCGCGAACGAATACCTAGGTCGTCGGTATTAGATCCCGCTAGCGGCTAGGCGAACACGCTAGTTTCGACGGGGTGTTGCGAGCCTGTAGGGTTCGGGGCGTTGCAGACATTCCTGTTGTTTTTTTATATCAGAACAACGGTCAGCTTGATCAAGAGACTCAAGCGAGGTCTTGGATGTGATTAAGGGTGATGATTATGGGGTAGTTCATAAGGTAGACAGACCCTAAGCTTAGCGATGCGAAGGGTACCGATCGCACTGGATGTATTGCGCATGTGACTGACTATGAGTTTATGTTATTTGGCTCTTGCAGTTATTTAGGCCTTATTGTAGGATTAAGCTGCAGGTGGGCCTGGACCTGAAGTAAGGTTCTAGCAGCTAGCTTTGATAGAGATGTCCCTTTTGAGGGTGATTGTGATTGTACGCCTTCTAGTCTGCTGTCCGCGTGCCTACTAAACGATCATGATTGACACGATTATTGCATTAAAACAAAATTTGAGAAAGTGCATGCATGAGCATAACATGTTTTATTGGATTAGGCAAACTGTCAACCTGGTATGGGACGAGATTGATAGGATACCTAAAATCATAATGAAGTATGGTATGGAACATGTGGAATGGGACTCTCTTTGTAGATGTATGACTTGGGATAGCTGTGATGATGCGGGCCTGATGAGGGCGGGGAGTGGTCGCCGGGGCAGAGAGACCTGAACAAAGAGCGGCTCCTAGCAGGCTTTTAGGAGAGTGAAATGGGCAGAGTGTTATACCCCGAACCCCACAGGCTCGCGACATCCCGCGTCATATACCACTAGTGCTCGCTTGGCCCACAATCTACCACGACCCAGGACTTGTCGCGGCCAGAAGACACACGAGTTAAAACTCACCTGCGGAAGCGATACTCCAACCCAGACAAGCATACACGAGAATGGGGTAGAAGACAGAAGATGCACTAACACAAAAGCCACCACCAAAACATACATATAAGTATATACATATATATATATCGACAAACGTTAGGGGTACAGAGCCAACAAAAGACATATAACACTCGGCTAAAATACCACGCCCCAAAAGACACCTCAACTCAAAAGCCTACTCCTGGTCGGTGTCACTCCAATCTGAATGCCAAGGCAGCTCTTCAAGGTCCTCCTCATACTCAGGAGAGGAAGGCTCGGTGTCTATAGGGTCACTCTCGTCGTGGCCGTCAATCTCCATCTGCCCCTCTGAAGGCAGCTGCTCGCTCAGGTCAAGGTTGATGATCTCTCTACCAAAAGTCGCAAAACGAGTTAGAAAGGGGTCTCCCGTCTCCTTGATTGGGATGTTGAAATCTCTCACTGGTCCCCTGAACTCCAGGCCTTTCCTGACTATCCAAGCTTTACATCTATGTGGTACCAAAAACGGACCTCCAAGATTTACCCATACGGTGGTAAGGTGCCTAGCCCAAACCGTACCATCGGCCTTAGTAAAATGTCTCACATCAGTCTCCACCTCCACGGGGAGTTCAAAATGAATCAGCGGAATGCTCACTCCTACGGTCGGGGGTCTGAAAATGTAGGCAACCAACGCCAGTGAGTCGAAGACTCAATAAGCTCTCCATTAAGCCTAGCGTAGAATATAACACACTCATCGATTCGGCCCTAACATGCAATTCTAGGGCAAGTCAATACGCTCCCATTAGCCTCCTCGACAGTGACACAGGTAGAGTATAATACACATTACCCAATTGATTTAGCAAACGCGCATATCCCGACAATGAATCCACATGTTAATATAAATGAACTAAACATGCCATGCTTCAAGGCTCAGTGCTCAATGCTCGATGCTCAATGCTTAGTATCAAAATACCACTTAACCCGCGTCATATAGGTGCATTAGGTCTGTGCCTCAACTCGTGTCATATAGGCACCTCAGGTTAGCACCTTATCACTCCAACTACCCTGTGCCGTGCATATCCGAGTGCACCATGCCCAAACCCGTGTCATATAAGCACCTCTGGGGGGCACGCTTATCCGTCCAATTTCCCTGCATAAACATGCATTATGGTCATTCGCACCCTTATTTCGCTGCACATGATGTATGTTATTCTCTGAAATTAATCATTTCCCATCATTTATGCCACTTGCCCGAATTTTTCGTACATATCAACGGCAACTCATCGCAGGCATAGAAATGCCAATTTTCAGGCGAACCATACGACATACGTGCATAACACGGCATGTCATGAATGGTTTGTAAAACATGTTTCTCAAAGGCATATGCTCAATTATTTTCAAACAATGCATCGAACGCGACATAACATTTGCATTATTTCAAGCACGAATTTCTCTCTAGCCCATTTTTTGCCAAAATTTCACTCTCAGCCCATGAGTCACGCTTGGACTCGTAAATTCCACTTAAATCACTCCTTGGACAGCACCCTAAGCCCCGTGAATCAAGATTAACTCATCTCACATGAAACCATACGTTAAGCCCATCGAAACTCAACTCGCCCATTGAGACCCGAACTAACTCTTCCACCCACTAACCAACATAGACAACCCAAATCACTAAACAACCTCCTCTTCTCAGCCCTTGAATGTCCTCCACGTGACATAGGCAAGTTCACAAGCCTACAAATCAGCCCGCAAACCTACCCGGTCTAAGATCGGTCCAAACTAGCTAGTCCATTTTCAACCTTCTCCTAGAACTAAGCAATCCAAGATCCTAACCAAGTCACATGCCACATTCCTAAGCTAGGGTTAGAGGATTCAGTTACCGAAATGAAGCTTGAACAACGAAGACAGAGGCAGGAGCGTACGGCGGCCGAATGGGACTCACGGCCAAGGGAGAGAGAGCACGGCTTGGGGGCTATTCCGGCGTCTTCCAAGATGCTCTCAAGCCTAAAAATGATGACTTTAGGGGTTAAAGGGATCAAGGAACCATATGGGATGAGCCCACGAAGTCAGGGCTTCATCGGAGCGAGAATGACGAACGAAGGAGACAGACAAAACCGGGGCTGATCGGGATCCATTGGAGGTTCTAAAGCTAATGAAATGAAGGGCAAAGGCTAAGGAGGCTTACCAAGAGGAGACAAGGCTGGGGGACGAGCAACGGCGGCTTGGACGGCGGTGGACGGTGGCATTTGGTGGCGGTTGAGAGGAACCAAGAGAGGGAGAGAAGAGAGGGAATTCGGGTGAGAGGGGAAGAGAGGGAGAGATGGCTGAAAATTATGAGGCGAGGAGAGAGAGAAATGAGGCTTCTTAGATTATAATGGGTAATGGGACAAAATAGAGAATAGTGCATAATGAGGTGGTTAGTGGGGTTTTCATGGTAGGTGTACTTGATGGTGATATGATGGATTGAGTGATTTGACTTTGAAATGACTTGATTTGATTGACAAGACATGATTGATTGATGGGACGCTCGATGAGACATTTTATCGAGATTCGTGCCAAATAAATCGATCGGATATAGAGCGCGAACGGACACAAACTAGAATCTCACTACACTGTTGCGCTCATTCTACCATAAAAATAATCACTCTCAATCTAGGGGCTTAGCACAGGCTAGGGCAAACCAGTAAAATTCCAACTTACATCTTGCTTCGCGACGTTCTCTAGTTGTCTGGCCAACTGCCGATCTGACTGAAAATGAATCCAATCTTCCTTTGTAATCTTCATAAAAATTTGATTGTCCAAGATCGGAATTTATCTCGTGGCCAAATCCATTTAATAACGACTTTGTCGGATTCTCAGACCAACGGGTGGCTATTTAGGAAATACGCGTATCGATCCGCATATCTCTGAATCCTATGTAGCCATCCCCTTCGGTTAGTTATCCTAGAGTAGCTACTTCTGAGTGAGACTCGATTAGAGCGCATTAACGAAATATATCCATTATTTATCGAAATCCTGATAATGGTTCGAATTTTCAGACTGTTACACAGAGTGACCCAAGTTATACATTGAAGGGGATGAGTCTAGGGGATGAGTCCAATTGCATTAAAAGCTGTAGCGTCTTATTTCACATACATGGCATAACATCGCATGTCAGTAGACACGATAGCAGGCGAAAGCTTGAGTAGATTGATTAGGTTTTTAGTTCTTTGATGGAATCGAGTCAGGTTTGGGTGAATAGGATTTGGGAGCATGAGCAATCGGGGCAGAAGGACTGGTGAAGCATTTGACTTGTAAGTTTATGCAGTTAAAGGCCTAAGGATAGATGAGGTCTCAAAAATGTAGGAAGAAATTAGGAATCCGATGGGCAGGCAAACTGAAGAAAGAGCTGCCGTTGTTGCTGAAGCTGCAGCGGCCGTTGTGAATGGGGCCAATGAGAATAATGAAATCAATGGAAATGTAAAATGGAGTTCGTTAAATGCATTGGTGAGTGGAATAATTTTTGAAGATGAAGTTATCTGAGTTCGATGGAAGTAGTAGACTCGAAGTATCTATCCTCTAGATAGAAAAGCGAGAAAAAAGCATTTGTTTTGCTAAGATGTTAAGATAAAAAGAGTGCTCGAGAGGAAAAAGATGGGAAATATGAAAGTGAGATGTGAGGATTTTCAGAGAGTGTGTCGAGGATAATAGAGAGACCCTTATATGAATGGGACGAGAATGTGCTTAAGTAGGGCCAGTAAGGCCCTCAAGATGTAAGGTTATTCGCTGAGATGAATAACAAGACAGGCACTGCCTGTCGCGACCCGAAGGATTTATTTCGGGTGAACGGATTATCAAGTTAATTAGATTGATTAACCTAATACGGACCCTCCCAAGCCCTACCGAATCGCAACTTTGATTTTTGTTTAAATGATCTTAAAATTTGGAGTGGCCACTAATTGTTTTTGGTAGGCTGATTAAAAACCTAAGTAAGTTAGTGGGAGAACTAAATTACTTCTACGAACTAGAAATTCAGAGTCTGAGGACTTGATTACGCTAGATTACTCTAACGCCTTTTCGGTACCATTTTATTTCATGAAAAATCATTTGGGATGATTGGAAAAAGTTTGGGTCACACTGACCAGAAGGGCAAAATGTCCATTTTTCAAGGCTCGGGAAGTGAAAATAGGTCAAACCAGTTGAATGTGGTCACTTCTTATTTTCCACAATTTTTCTGAATTTTCTGGAATTTTTCGAGACAATTTGCCCATGAGGGGCAAAATCGTCATTTTGAAAAGATCTGGAAGGGAAATAATCAAAAATAGAATTGGCCAGCCGAAACGGCCCGTTTCATAATTTTTGGAATTTTTTTGAATTTTCTGGAATTTTTCAAGACAATTTGCCTATAAGGGGCAAAATCGTCATTTTAAAAAGATCGGGAAGGGAAATAGTCAAAAATAGGATTGGCCAGTCGAAATGGCACATTTCATAATTTTTGGGATTTTTCTGAATTTTCTAGAATTTTTCAAGACAATTTGCCTATAAGGGGCAAAATCGTCATTTTGAAAAGATCAGGAAGGAAAATCATCAAAAATAGGATTGGCCGGTCGAAATGGTCCGTTTCCTAATTTTTGAAATTTTTCTTAATTTTGTGGAATTTTTCGAGACAATTTGCCCATAAGGAGCAAAATCGTCATTTTGAAAAGGATTGAGAAAGCAAAATTATCAAAAATAGGATTGGTTGGTTAAAACAACCCATTTCCTAATTTTGAGATTTTTGAAATTTTGGATTTTTTTGGAAATTTTTTTATAATTTTTTCCTATTTTTTTTTTATAATTTTTTGAGATTTTTCCATTTTTTGGATTAAAAAAATATTTTCTGATTTTTTAATATTACGATTTTAAAAAAAAATTTCGATCGAGTCAAGTCAACCCCGCCCATGCCTCGCGGGCGCCCGGCCTAAACCAAAAGGGTCCTGGGTTGGTATACAAAACAACGTAGTTTTGGAAATATTTTTTTTTTTTAATTTTTGGAATTTCAAATTTTTTTGAAATTCTCTCATTTTTTATTCATTTTCGCCCAAAATTTTGAATTTCAAATGAACATACCAGATTTCGCCGTGTGGCATAATCACAGCCACCAGATCAAAATATATATATTTTTAAAATGAATGAACGGCCGAGATCGTGACATGTGGCCAAACCTAAACCACACGATCACAAAATATTTTTTTATTTTGAAAATCAATTTTAATTTCAGAAAATGATTTTTTATTTTGAGAAAATACCGACTAAAGTGGCATGACACGTGGCTGCCACGTGAGCACCATCGCGGCCATTGACCGGTCAACGGACGTTGACCGGCCAACGTCCCAAGGTTGAAGAAAACCAGTGGACGGCCGAGAACTTCTTGACGACATCCAACAGTAAGATTTTCTCCAATTTGGGTGATTTTGGCCTCGTTGGAATCGTCCCGACGCAGGCTACAACATATCTAAAAATCAGCAAGATCCAACAGTGGGATTGCCACGGAGGAAGCTCGAAAGCACTCGGCCATGGCGGATCCCGACGAGCTCTAAACCTAAAATCGAGCTGCACAATACACATGGCTGACATCCAGGAGGTTCAGAGGTACTCACCTGAAGGTCCGATCAAGCCAAGAGCGTCTAGAACGAGCTTGATAGGCCGCGATGGGCTCGAGGGCGGGGAGATTTGATTCGGAGGTTTTTATGCAATGAAATCGCAAAACAAGGATACATACTTAGCAGCAAGAGCATAGAAGTATTTTAAATCAAGAATCTCGAAGAAAAAGTGGCCAGATCAAAATCCGCCATTAAATGAGTTTCGGCCGAACGAAAATGGTGTTTACCTATTCATGGGTTATGGAGCTCCACCGTGGGGTTAGGGGTGCTTCTTAGACTCTCAGGAAACTCCTGGAATGGACAACAAACATCAATTTCGCCCCTATCACTCCGACGAGCTCCTCGAAGCTCTCCTCTCCCATGCTTTTTTTTTTCCATCTCCAGACCCTCCACCAACGTGCCTCTCTCTTTCATCATATTCTTTCTCCCCCCTTTTCTTCTAAGTGGAGTCCCAGACATCTCCTTCTTTCAGTGGCCTCTTCATGTGGCCCCAATATTTTATTATCATTATTATTATTATTTATTTTATTTATTTATTTATTTAAGCTCAAAATCGAAGGCAATTGGATCGAAATGCAATATGAGACGTTAGAGGACAATGTCACAATTCATAAAAAGTAAAAAATCAGAATAAATTGACTCAAATTGGATTTTTTTAGGCCCGATTCGAGATTATGCTCGTGAAGGCACATATGATCCTGAATTGGACTTTTTGAATTTGCGATAACCAACATGAAAAAGGATTTGAAAGAAAATTATTGACTATTTTGGTGTATTTTTGTGGCCTCACATGTTATTTTTCCCAAATTTTCACGTATTTTTTGTATTTTTCGAGAAATATTAAAAATGCAAAAGATATGAAATATTATTTTTTGTTTAAAAACGGTTTCTAAGCTTGGCCAGGCTTCCAAAGTTGATTTGCAATTTTCTTATTTTTTCTTGATTTCTAGTAATTTTCGAAAATAAAATGCAAGAAAATACTGAAAATATGAAACTTTATTTTTGGTCAAAATTATTTCCTAGGCTTGATATAGGTCCCCAAGTTGATTTTTTAATCTTATGAATATTTTTTGAATTTTCCATTAATTTTTTAAAAAAAAAAGGTGATTAAAATCAATATCAACGCTGCCTCTCATTGAAAGAGCTCGTAGAAGTTCATTTCAAATGAGATCACCTAAATCCTATCGACTCAAAAAATGAATAAAAAGAGTTGTGACATTTGATCTTCAAATATCTCTCTGTGTAAGTTCTGATCCAAACCGGGCTTAAGAAGCTCCTATGAAGTAGGGAGAGATAGAGGGGGGGGAGCTTACCTAGAACTTACCTGCCCGTCGTTGGCTATTGCCTGACATGAATGACTCTTTGAGCAGTACCCAAAAATTCAATCATTCTAAGGGCGACTTTGGGGAGGTGATGAACTTTGTGCTCGCGCGTAAGGTTAACCCATGGCGAAGTTTCCTATTAAGGACTCTAGTGGGCTACCTATCCTATAGAGGATTTGCCTGTATTGTGAACCGTATGTGAGTCATACCATGAAAGAATTCCTAGTTACAGGATTCCTAAATAATTGACAATTAGTTGAGATTTTGAATTGTATGATGGGATCACCCCCATGGCAGAGTTCTAATAAAGGACTCTAAGTGCGATCTATCCTATTTAGACGGATTCACTAGCAAAATAAAAAATAATAGGTAACCCGTATGGTGGGTCATACCCATGATAGAATCCTATGGAAAATGGATCTACTGGTTGGTTTCCTTGACGTCGGTTCACTGAAAAGTGCCTGGAGAAGGACTTTGCTGTAGGAGGACTTAGTGCTTGGTAAAAAGCTTGGGCTTGTAGGAAGACTTTTGTGCTTGTAAGAAGGACTTTTTGTACCTGTAAGAAGGACTTTTGTGCTTATAAGAAGACTTTGATGTAGTAAAAAGGACTTTGGAATGGCTTGCCCGATGTAGGAGTTTGCTGAAGGAAAAAGGCCGGAGGGGAGGTCTACTCGCGGGACGTCTCCGTTGTAAGGAGCCGACTAATTACATCGCGAGATTTTCTGGTCGCCGGCGCTTCTCTACTGAAATATTGGGACGGGGCCGGCCGAGCGGATGTCAAAAAACAA
>JAGVVM010008754.1:0-14284 GCA_019149425.1 Psidium friedrichsthalianum
CCTTTTTCTCCTTTGTAACCATGAACTCTAGACTGCACTTTATACTTGAAAATTCGGGAGCATTACATTAAATAGAGCATGCCAAAGGCCTTAAAACTATGATGTATTAAAAACTGGAACAAGGGCAAAGAATTTCTTATGAAGAAGATGCGAATGAAACTCAAGAAAGAAAATTAAGAGTGATCTTTCGACTTTAACTCCAAAGATAAGATGGGGTGCTTTTCGTTCGGATTTAAAACAAAAAAAAATAAGTATGTTGTTGTAGTCTTTCACAACGCCAAAATTCAAATTTGAATGTCATAAAACTATGAAAAAAAGTTATTTGCTAAGGTCTCTGTGTAAGGGTTATGAACGTTTCGGATTTGAAAAGATCAAAGTATGTGAACGGCCGCGAGATTAGGGAAAAACTAAAAATATATCTCTGCACGAAGTCTAAAAAAATTGTCGGACACAAAATGCCACTGTGGTCCTATACTTATCAAATTGGCGCAATCAAATCGGACGCAATCAAATCTTTCTCCGTTAATCTACTCCGTCCATTTTAGACTAAAATCAAAAAAAAAATGATGTGTAGCATTTTTTTAATACTTCTCTCCCTACATGGTGATTGGCAATGGCTAAAACATGACGAATTTTTGCCTAAATTCTGAATTTGTAAATCAAAATGTTTGATAAAATAAACTGTAACATATTAGAAAAAGATATCTAGAAAATCATAAAAAAAGAAAAAGAAAAAAGAAATGGAGACAAGGGTGTTATGCCCCACCGCTGGCATCATACTTGAGGGACACCCCTGTCACTAGAAAGGCTGGCGGGGGCATCGACGAGGGCCACGACCCTCGGGCCCAAATGTTTTATTTTGGTTGGGGGAACCATGACCCTCGTCCAACGTTTGGGGCAATGCCCGCCGGACCCTTTTCAATGGACAGCGCGGCGATGGCAAGAGGCATGTGGCCCTTGTGTTCCTGTTTTAAAACCAAAAAGTACATTTTTGGAAATTTACTTAATTAATATTTTAGTAAAAATTTGAGTTAAGTCCAAAACGACATCGTTTTAGGCCTTATATTCATATTTAGTCACATTCATCGCTACGTAGCTAAGATAAACTATTAAAAAAGGACCATGTCAGTATTTTTCGTTAATTTAATGGGAATGGAGTTTCGACCAAAAAAAAATAGAACGGGGAATTAATGGAAAAACCCGATTGCACAAAACTTAAACAAGTTTTACGATTTCATTGTACTTTTTGTAAGTTTTAAAACTTAATTGTACTTTCGTCGATAAGTTTTTATGATTTCAATGCACATATCCCAAAAATCATTTCATTCATTGTAACATACTATGACTTTGTCAACTGAACTGCTACAAATTAGCCGCCCGGTCGAATCTGGTGCTCGCTAAAAGAACAAGCAAAACAGAGTCCGATAGAACAGACCCAGGGGGGATCCCCCCTATCAATTTGAGGTACTCGCTACAAACGTTTGATTTTCAATCCATCATCTCCCTTGACGCTAACTCTTTCCATAGAGCTTAACGGTCCGTCCCCGGACAACGCCGAATTATAACTCAAATTGAATTTCTTAATGTGGCATGGATCAAGGAGCCAAATTGAGTTCTAATGAATCAATTTTAACAAAAGTGTTCCAATCCCCCGCGTCAACAGAAATTCGTGCGATCACAAGGAATCCGCCAAAGGAAGACCGGTTCGCACATGGTTTTCCGCGAAGCGAACGACTCCATCCACCTCATCGTCCATGAGAATAGCCTCTACCCATCGACGTAAATCGTGGGTCGATCACGGAGAAAAGGCAGGCTGACAGATTTCAGTTCCACTACTCTTTTTTTCTTTTAATCAAAAGTAACATTTCATTTTATTTTCACTTTCTCGAGATACAAAGAGAAATATCGCAGTTCAATTGCAAATCAAATTACATCTCAGACGAAGCGTTCAAAACAAAAAAGCTCCAGATACCAAAAGAAGTCATCGAAACAAAATTATGGGTTACAAGCTCAATGAGCACATCTATGACTTCTTCACACCATAAATCGGCCGTCGATCACTAATTCGTCTTCAATAATGAACATACATTGAGAACTCCATTTATTGCTACTACACAAGACAGCTTTGCCTTTTGGTGGCGTGCATCTGGATTTGGCGTCCCAACATCATTACCGAGGCGGTAGTAAAAGGTTGTTAAATATGTCTTGAATTTTATGTACTTGATTCGGTTTGTCACCAGGACAGATTATTTGTGGCAGCCCAAAAGTTGAGAAAAAATTGAGATTTGTTCACGATGCGGAGGGTTGGGCCGATGGGGTGTGATAGATCTCCATGGGGCTCCCGAGAAATTTTTTTTAGGGTGATGTTGACGTGATCGACCTCCATAAATTTTGTACCTTTGGTTAATAGTGGAATTTGATTTTTGCCTCGGCCCGTGGATGTAGATCACCTTTATCGAACTACGTAAATCCTGCGCGTTCTGTGTTTGTTTTTCCTCGTTTGTTTTTTCAACAAAGGTTGAATAACATAGATTTGACACGAGCGAAACCTTCATGTAGCTCCTCTGATCTCCTTCGAAATTGACTTGAGTGAAACCCCAACAACATACTTGCAAAAAATCCACATTTAAATTAGATTGGGATAAAAATCTCCAAAAAAACGAGAGAGCAAAACTTTCAAATTTAGGTTAAATTGAAGAGAAAAGCTCCCAAACGGGAGAAAAGCAAGAAAAAAGTACCAAAAAGATCAAAACAACTCAAGAAAATGGCGAGGGGAGGGAGCTCCTTCTCTCTCTCCCTTTGGAAATGTTGATGAAGGCTTAGTAAGAGGCAGTCTCTAGTCGACTCTAGCGTCATGTTTCAATCCAAACTAGCAGGAGATTCGCACATGACTACGCAATTTCATGAAGCAAAATCAAACTAAGCCCTAAATGAGTAAAGCAACGAGGAAATAAACCTAATTGACCAAAATTTTCGCTTTTCTAGCTGATTGAAGTGGGGATAGCCTCCATGTAACTACATGGCTATCTTGAGCAAAACAAACTCGGCCCTACTTAGCCTACCTAATACGAAGTAGCACTGCTTGCCCCATCCTATGGTCTTTATGCAAGGAGCCGAGTTTACGAGATGGCGAGTTTCATTTGAGGGTGGGGGAGTTTTGAAAAAAAGGGATCTTTTGATTTTGTCGGTGATTGAACAATTTTCTCTTCTCTATATTACTATATCTCTAGAGTGAAAAGAAGACCAGGAAGGCGAATCCAAACCAAGCCCTCGAAAGAAAAATCGTATATATAGAGATCATGTTTGTCTCCATTTAATTTTCTTTTCTAAAGGGGAATAAAGCAAATGCTGGTCTATTCTCCAAGGGCCCCACCCAGAAGAAGCAGTTCATCTTCAAAGTTGAATGGACCAGTTCCACTAAGTAATTAAGAAGAGTTGATGGACCGTTAGTTTGTTGGTATCTCATGAGTTGGGAATCAACTTTGGCCGTCGTTTTTTTCCCTCGTTGGCGAACTAGTCTATTCACTTTGGAGATGAAGCAGGTTCAAAACTTCGAATTTCGATTTGCAGTTGTTTTTTTAAGAAGCAGGTTCGGATTTCGATTTGCTGTTTGTTTTTTAAGAAGCAGGTTCATCTCCAAAGTTGAATAGGCCAGTTCGCGAACGAGAAAAAAACGACAGCCATAAAACGCAAACTAACACACGCAACGCAGCGTGCAAAAACGACAGATTTATCAAAGACAAAACAACTGGAACGGCACACTCACACTCACTATAAATTACCACTAAGCACCGTCTAAACATCATGTACCAAGTTCATATCACTACTAAATCTTCATCCATCATCTTCCATAAGAAAGGAGACAGACGGAGAGACGAGAAAAAAACGAAATGGGCCAATCCAAGAAGCTCTTCTTCACCATTCAGCTAGTCCTTTTGCTGTTCCTCTTCGCACCTCCAGCATCGCTCTCGCTATCGTCGCCATCCCCGGACGCGGTGTCAAGCCTGTTCCGAGAGTACATCGGGGCTTTGTTCAAGGCGTCCGGTTCTCCGACGTCCCGATCCACCCAGGCGTCGAGTTCCACTTCATCCTCTCCTTCGCCATCGACTACGACACCTCCTCCTCGCCATCCCCGACCAACGGCCGCTTCAACATCTTCTGGGACACCAACAACAACCTCACCCCCTGCCCAGGTCGCCTCCGTCAAGTCCGGCAACTCCAAGGTCAAGGTTGCTGTGAGCCTCGGCGGCGCGTCAGTCGGCAACGGCAACAACGTCTACTTCTCGCCCTCCAACCCCGACTCCTGGGTCTCCAACGCCGTCTCCTCACTCACTGCGATCATTAAGCAGTACCACCTCGACGGCATCGACATCGACTACGAGAGCTTCAAAGCCGACCCCGACACCTTTGCCGAGTGCATCGGGCGGCTGATAAGCACCCTCAAAGCCGCGGCGTCATCTCATTCGCGTCCATCGCCCCGTACGCGGACAAAACGGTCCAGAACCATTACCTGGCGCTGTGGAGGAGGTACGGCCACCTCATCGACTATGTGAACTTCCAGTTCTACGCGTATGAAGCGGGGACGAGCGTGTCCCAGTTCATCAGCTACTTCAACGAGCAGAGCCAGAACTACGGGGGAGGAAGGTCCTGGTGAGCTTCATCAGCGAGGGAGCGGCGGGCTGTCGCCGGCGGACGGGTTCTTCACAGCATGCGGGAGGCTGAAGAGCGAGGGGAAGCTGCACGGGATCTTCGCGTGGTGCGCCGACAGCTCCAAGGCCGAGGGCTTCAAGTACGAGAAGCAGTCGCAGGCGTTGCTTGCCATTTCTCACTAGAGTTACTACTGTGTTCCGTGGCTGTCCGTGTGCTTTTGTGTAAGATTTTGTTGCATGCTATACTATTGGTACGTGTTCCCTTGGTTTGATGAATGTTTGTTAAATGTAATCCTCATAAATCATGTACTTGTGAACAAAGATTGACCATTATACCTGAGACACCATGGAGGACAACGTGGCCCTAATATATGCCACAACCATGCGAGATGATGAATGACAAATCACATGGAATAACTCGGCGAAATTACACCTAGTGTCAATATTTATGAACGGTGCTCACTTTAGTGTCAATATTTTTTTTGGATCACTTAAGAGTCACATCGAAGAGAAAATGATTTTTTAAGTGCTAATTTTGGCCAAACAGTATATGTGGCTTTTTTATTTAAACCAAATTGGTGACATGGCAATTTAAATTAAAAAATTTAGTGACACGACATATGTAATTAAAAAAGTACACATGCGTGTAAGTCGAACGGCGCCATTCGACTTACAGTTCTAGGACGATGAGAAAATGACGCCGTTCCAAGGTGGCTGCACATGCCTTGAATCTTCTTCACAAAGACTTTCATTTCCAGTCGCTCTCCTTCTCGACATCACCATGCATCGCTCGACCCGTTGCTTGGCCCGACACTCATCATTGTTTGGTGGCTGTGGATCACTCGGTGGTTGCCGTTCTCTATTACACGCTCACCGTACGTTTCTCTTCCCATTGCTCAATTGCCACGAAATTAGGGCTTGGAGTTGGGGTTCTTGATATGAGTGGCACGAAATTAGGGCAACAAAATGGATATGAGATGGGTGGCATAGAGGGTGAGCTATGTGAAAGTAGGTTTCGAAAGTGCTTATGGGGTTGCCTGGTTCAGGGCTTGTTGATTTGGTTCGAAAAGGGCAGTCCTGATTTTTTGTTAATGCCTTTGTCTTTGTGTTGTCATTGTCGTCATCCACGTGGGTTGTGGTTCATGTGGGGACCTCCATTCTTATCGTGCAAGTGAGGCATCTATTGTATTAAAAAAAAATTGGCTAAGTGTGGTTGGCATGCATGTGGGATCTATCTAGTAGAAAAAAAATTGTCTGGGTCTGGGTTGTCCTTCATGTGGTCCCCACCGATGTGAAGTTATAGTAGATGTAGGTTACCAAATTTCCCAAGTCAATTTTGCCGTGCATGTGGTCCCAAATACTAATAACGTTTTCTTTCCTTGGCTGCATGTCGACATGGTAGATGAGCATAGAACTTTACACATAATTGTAAACTTTGATGGGAAATTTGTCACAGGACTTAATACGTGGGAATATGTGCGTGGGAATAAAGGAACGGTGTATGTGAATGCAAGTAAGCCATCTTATATTCTTTTGTTTGGGGAAATAGTAAAATAGTTACGTTGCAAAATAGCGAGGTTGCATTATTGTGTTCCTAGTAAGGACTTGAAGGATGGTTTGAGATATTTTCATGATGATAATGGTGTTAAAGACATCTTTTACCATTATCTTCCTAACAAGGAAGCTCAAGTGTACGTCGAGTATATTGATAGTGTTAATGATGATGACAGCACTCAAGTAGGAGATGGTATACAACATAGTACTCAAGTTGGCGATGGTTCTATTATAGGCGAGGCCTGGGAAGTTGTTGGATCTACTTTATTAGATAATGAATGTTTGGCAAATGTCAATTTTCTAAGTGACGATGATGATGAGGAACTTGCATAGTCGAGGCAAAAATAGAAGTATTTTTGGGAAAAAGGATTTTTCGTATTTGGCGAGTCAAATGATGCTGAACCAATAAATAGGGCTGCACGAGCTCCAGCTGATGGTGAAGAGACTGAATATGAAAAAGTGAGGGTGACAATTTTGATATGGATGGTTCGGGAACTAAGCTTGAAGTTGAACATGATGTGCGTATGAGGAAAAATAAGTTTCCTTTATACGATCCAAGTGTTACTTTTGTTGTTTTGGGTGTTGGAATGAAATTTGGTGATACCAAAGAGTTTAAAGAAGTATTATCAAGAACTCCATTGGCGAACAAAGGAATGTTAACTTCACTAGAAATACGAAGGGATTTGTGAGAGATATATATTCTCAACCGAACTGTTCATGGAAGATCTACAAAGCATTGATTAGGAAGATAGGGTTGTTCTAGGTTAGATCATTTGGGGGAGGAGCATACTTGTTCAATGGTATTTTACAAATAAGGGTAACAAGTGGTTGGTTATTGAAGCATTTCTTCAACACCATCGAGGCGATGCCTGATATTAAGAGTCCTTAGTTGAAGATTTTGGTGAAGAAGTAGATAGAGATAAATGTCTTGAGGAATCAATGCAAATGAGTTTAAAAAAAAAAAGTGATGAGGACACTATTGGGAAGGTACAAGGAAGAGTTTGGTTAGGTTTGGGATTATGCAAGGGAATGTAATCTTCATAACCCATCTAGCATAGTGTATATAGAGGTTGTGGAGAGGCTCCTACTTGAGCTTCAATACATGCAAATGGGTTTTTTGGTTGGTTGTAAAAGGATCATTGGGTTGGATGGCTATTTTTTTATAGGGTTTACTTAAGGGAAAGTTGTTAGCTTCCATTGGAAGGGATGCTACTAACCAGATATTTCCCATTACTTGGCTGTTGTGAAAGTAGAGAACAAGGACATTTGGTCATGGTTTCTAAAAAAACTTAATAACAGACCTTGACATTGATAATGAATGAGGTTAGCCATTCATGAGCGACCATATTTTCTCTTTTTTTTTGGTTTTTTTTTGGGGGGGGGGGGGAAGCAGCAATAGCTGGTGCAGACTAGTAGCTACTGGTCATCAACAGATGCTATGCTGGTGCCAGCAATTTTGTCTTGCATTGTCTCCAAATTTTTGTGGTTATCGATACTATCTTTGTCTTGTCTTGTCTTGTCTTGTCTTGTCTTATAGGGACTTGTTCTAGTATTAGCTAAGTTGTTGCCATATGTTGAACATAAGACATGTGCAAGATACATTTATGTAACTGGGTGAAGAAGTACAAAAGGGATAAACTACAAAAGCAATTTTAGCTGATAGCTAGGAGTTCGAACATGCTTGTGTTAACACTTGATTTTTAGCTATTTTTTATTTCAAAAATTTTTAAAAATTTCATAAAATTGAAAAATCAACTTTGAGGACCTTGGCCAAGCCTAGTGAACCAATTTTGACCAAAAAATAAATTTTTATATTTTCAGTATTTTCCTGCATTTTATTTTCAAAAATTCATAGAAAAAAAAAAAAATAAAAAAAATAAAAAAAATCAACTTTGAGACCTTGGCCAAGCCTAGGAAAACCATTTTTTGAATAAAAATAATTTTTTTATTTTCACATTTTAATATTTTTTTTTTTCAGAAAATAGAAAAATACTTGAAAATTAATAAAAAAAATAGCATTTGAGGTCACAAAAATACGAAAAAATAGTTAGTATTTTCATTTAATTTTCTCTTCATATTGCCTAAAGAATTTCATAGAAATTAGTTTAGAATTGGGGTTTACTTCGTTAATCACATTTTCAGATTAATTACTAAAAAATTCTAGAAATTTCATTTCAGATCTGTCATTTTCCCTTTTTGCATTTTTGGAGTCGTGTCATCCCCCCATATTCTCCAAAATTACAATCCAGTCCAAAAAGTCCACGAAATCGTAGGATTTCGCTAAAAAGGACCAAAATGCAATTTTTGACTTTTGCAAATTAGTCCCAAAAACACTTGAAATGCAATTAAAAATCTTCTGAGGATTGAATAACAAATTAGGGAATGTTACCCTCTAGTTTTTGGCCTTCTGGATCCATTGATGGTGTCAATTTTTGTAGAAAAGGCCATCTGAGGTTTAGATTTTGCAAAATGGACCCTCAAGTCAGAATAAAAAATTGGGTTTTTATGCAAATCCTCTGAAAATTTCAAGGGAAAATTCATGTCTTAATAGAAATCTTGGTCCTGAGTTGATTTTGCATGGAGAAATAGTAACGAAATTAGGGCTAATTTGGATAAACGAAGGGTCGACCGGGTCGGATCGATTCTGGCATTAATTTTGAGAAATGGTAACGAAATTAGGGCCAATCGGGTCGACCGGGTAGGATTGATCCGACCGGGTCCACCCGTTGAGCCAAGAAATCAGAACCAGTTCTGGTTTCTCAGTCTCACGCACGCACAAAGGGGAAGTGGGACTTTGGATCCATTTTGAGATAGCCAAATGCACACCGGAGCTCCAATGACTTAATCGAATTGGCTAGACAATGATGTGCCAATGGCACGTGGATTCGTCGCCGGGCACGTGAGCACTGGACGACGAAGTGCCTGCTCATCCATCGAAGTCCCTAAAAAAATCTAGTATAAATAGGAGCGAGGGCCATTCTGTTGAGGGGGGGGGGGATTTTCTCGCTCGAAAATTGATTCTGGTGAAGAGAGAATAACAGAATAGGGAGAGAGAGTAAGGAAAAGAGAGAAAGAGGCCCTCAAGATCGCCATTGTTGCTGCTTGAAGCTTGGACTGTGATTCTTCGACTAGAGGAATCCAGAGTAAATCAAGGTTGGAAACCACTATGAGAAGCTTCCTTGTGACTCCAGGAAGCAATCAGACTAACTTACATCACTTGCAGACCTCGGAAAGGTGAGTTGTCATCTCAAGCTTCTCCTTAGTGCTCACATGGTATCTCATGATTCTAGCTACCATTCTACAAGATTCTTGAGGTATCTTCATCCTTAGCTATCCCTAAGCCTATTTGCATCTCTATTTTGCATCGAAACCGCGAGAAAACCTCGAGTCGAACCACCTCTCGGTCACAGTTACGTCGCAACTTGGCCAGCCGCATCTGTCAATTGCGAGTTCAATCAGAGCTTGATGTAAGTTTTCTGAACGTTCAAAGATGCTTCTCTATGATGGAATTGAATAGTTTATGATCGGAATTGCTTGATTGGATTTGCCATGGCTGTGACTGTGTAAGCTTCGAATAGGATGTTTTAGCTATTAGATATTTTTGAGATTGAGATATATGATTTCGCATGCTCGTACGACTCGAATCAAGTAGGTTTTAGCCTAATCAGTGCCTGTTTCACATTAGATATTGTCGGAGGTTTCTCGATCGTTTACCTTATATGTGTGTGGGGAAGAAGATGAAGTCTAGTCAGCTTTGGCTGACCTGGTCAAACCCTACGTGGTGGCAGCACATGTCAGACGCTACATAGATTGGTCATTACAACTATCCTTAGTTAAATAACAAAATAAATCAAACAGTGGGGGGTAGTGCCGCTTGTCACGATTTGATTTTTCTGGGGAAAATATAGATTTCCAATCGGATGGCTTAGGTTTAGTCAAGAGTTAATCCTAGCCGTTAATTGTTGGTAATAGGTCTGAACGATTGAGATGTAGTCTGAGATTTGATCTTGGTCGTAAATCTTAGTATGAGGAATGAATGATCAAATTAAGGATACGTGTCAAGTTGTAGACCATCGGATGAAATAAGCGGGAAAATAAAAAAAATGGATAAAAAAATTCTGAGATTTTCAAAAATTCAAAAAAATTAACCCAAAACTACATCGTTTGCGTCGGGTTTAGGGTAGTGGGCCTTGGGCCGGGTCTTGACCGGGCCCGTATAACAAAATAAAAATATAATAATAAAAAAACTCAGAAAATATAAAAAAATTTAGAAAAATAGAAAACAAAAAACAAAAATCAATACTACGTCGTTTTTAGAATTGAGTCAAACCCGTGTGGGTTTTCAGGCCGAATTCTCAGGTCATGGGCCAGGTCAACCCAACCCGGTCCAAAAATTAAATGAAAATAAAAAATAATAGGAAAAATAATAATAAATCAAAAAAGAAATAAAAAATTCATAAAAATCATAAAAAAAAATCTAGAAAAAGTAAAAAAAAATTTAGAAAATGTAGAAAATGTCCAAAAAATAGGGAAAATTCTAAAAAAATTTCTGAAATGTCCCAAAAATATAGTAAAATTCTTGGAAAGTCTTAAAAAATTCTAAAAAATTCAAAAAAATTTAGAAAAAATTCTCAAAAATTGTAAAAATTAGGGAAAAATCACATTCAACCAGTTTGACCTATTTTCAAATTTTTGATTTCCAAACCCTACAAAATGTCAATTTTTCCTTTATGGTTAATTTGACCAAACCACTCCAAATCACTCATGAATCTAATTGGCGTTTTTCCTAGGCCTCTAGGACTCCCCTCGGCTCGTTTTAACTTGATTTGATGTGATTTCTCCATGTATTGATTCCTTGACTGAGTACTTACTTTGTTGACTATGATTGATAGGATAAAAAAATCCCATTTGCATAATCCCTTCAAATCTCTTAGGACTTACCATACCCAAAGCGCTTGCATGAATTTTCTAGGATAGAAAATCACTTAACTAGATACCAAAAAGGCGTCAATAGCAATATTGGTGTAACTAAGTCTCCGAACCCAAAATCTTTGATTTTCACAGAATCAAGCGATCTCTCCCAATCGCTCGATAGAGTTTCCAGTCATACCCTCAAAAGTGATTGGTGGCAACTCCAAATTGCACGTACATCGATGCATATATCACCCGACCACACTAAGGTCGAACTCGATTTTAAATTCCTTCCTGACGCGATTTGGTATGGGCCTGAGAAGGCCCCGCGCTAAGCCCCAATCTTAATATGAGCTTAACAATCCATTAGCCTCCCCTCCCCTCTTCCGAGGGGGAGACGGTCACGACATGTTGATTTTAAGGTTCACAAACAAGCCTTGTATGACTTGACAAATGATGGTTTTGATGCACTATTCTAGACTAAAGCTAAGCATTGGTGTAGGGAGTTCTTTAACAAAGAGTTCAAGTGCAACGTCATTGACAATAATTTGAGTGAAGCATTCAGTGGCAAAATCTTAAAGGCCAGGTGCAAACCTACCATAAGCATGCTCAGGGTATTCGAGTGATAGCTATGAGTAGGCTACAAAAATAGAGAGACGAGGCTAAGAAGTGGACTAAAAATTGTGGTCCTAGGATTGTGGGGAGCTTGACAAAGAACATGGCTAACGTAAGATTTTGTCATCCTATGTTGGAATGGCTATGATGGATATGACATCATGTAGAAGGATGATAAATACAAAGTCAAACTGGATACTAGAAAGTGCTCGTGTCGAGGTTGGCAACTTATTAGGATTTCCTGTGAGCATGCCATTTGTGCGATCCAACATAACCACTGAAATCCAGAGGATTACCTGGACACTTGGTACAGGAAAAGCACATACCTTGCTTCGCACCAGTTTATGATGCAACCTGTTTGTAGTAGTAAATTCTGGTAGCCAACAAATCATGAAGCCCTCACCCTTTGCCATTGAAGAAGCAATTATGAAGGCCAAAAAGGAGACGTATAATGCATGAGGGGGAGAGCAAAAATAATAATATGAGTAAATGGGTGTAAAGAAAAATCGCTCCTTTGCCTAAAGAAGGCCACAATAAGGCTAGTTGTGCATTGAAAGACCAGGTTGGACATGAATAGCCAAGTTTAGGGCCAGCTAAAGGGCCTGCTGTAGGGTCAAGTCTCGGTGAAAATGCAACTCCAACTCCATCCTCGACTATCGCACGTATAGGGAAAATGCCAGTAAGATGTGTTTTGTTTCGTTTATGTTGGTGTTTGTTTGGTTTTGTGGGCTAATTTTGTTAATGTTAATCTCACTTTGTCTTAATGATCATGTTAGAAGAAGACCAACTCATGTGGTTGCTAAAGGGCCTACACAGATTATGGAAAATGCGGGGCCAAGCCCTCCTCAACAGCTAAAAGACTAGGAAAAAAGTATAAGTAAGTTGTGTTTTGTTTATGTTTGTGTCTGTTTGTACTATGGGTTGAATTAGCCTAAGATTGATCTTATTTTCTCTTAATTAGGTGGGAAGAAGACCCACTGCAAACGTTGCTAAGGTTGTGGAAGTCAGTGATCACACTAAACAAGAGGGGCTATTGGAAATAGGATAAGACAATGTGGTTATGGCCTTTTCGCTGACGAACGTACCGAATGACCATTTTGCATGCGAGTTTTGTACTACTCATGCTTTTATATCGTATATAATTTCGTTGACAATAACTTAATGTGAGTTTCTTGTTGTGGCTTGAGTTTCCTACATAGGTGCTTATCACAAAAGGTGTCGCAACTCAAGAGCCAACGACTGTGCCAAAGAAGAATGCTCCTAAAAAGAAGACATCGAGTGCTGCTCCAAGAAGGAATGCTCCTAAAAAGAAGACAGCGAGTGCTGCTCCAAGAAGGCTAGGTCCATCAAAGCAAATGATCCTCGTACCACCAATGACCCTACTAAGAAGAAAGTACACAACAAGAAGCCAAATTAAAGAACCCATACGGCTAATTAGAAAAAAATGTGAGGATAATGAATCACACAGGCCATCAAAATGAGGAAAAGGAATTGGGGCCTTGAGGAAATTAATTGATGGGAAGCTGCTAGTTTTTGTTTTTTCTTATTGTTTTTTTGCCTAGGAGGTAGTGCACCAATGTGGATGTGAATTTGCTTTTGGACTCACTTTTGGATGTAATGACTGAGTTCGAGACTTATATGTGGTTGTGCACCTATGTGGATGTAATGACTGAGCTCTAGATTACAATATCAATTTGCTTTTGTCATTTCAATAGTAGCTTTGCAGTTGTGGCTGAGTTAATGGTTATGGCTGAGTTTCTGTCGAGTATATCAATAAATTGGTGCTTCAGCTAGTGCAGGGTAGGGGTGACCAAATTGGATCGACTGAATCAGGACCGCCCAGACCGAATTGGGACCGATGGTTCGTTCCTGATTCTACAGAGGTCCGGTCCGGTTCCCAGTTCCTAAAATTGGAATCGGTGACCGGGTAGTCCGTTTCCGGTTCCCGGTTCCTAGGACCAAATCAGACCGCTCGAACCGGACCTACCCTTTTTTTAATTTTTTTCCCTAATTTAGTCTGTGAATCTTTCGGCTCCTTGGACCTTTTGTTTTTGCTATTGGGAAGTCATTTTATATAGACGTTGAAGTTCTATAACGTTATTGATTTCAACAATTAGAGAGTAACTTGGGCTCATTTTTTCCGGTCCGGTTTGTCCGGTCCGGTTCTAGAGATGGTCGATCCGATTTTCGGTTCCAACAAATTTAGAAACGAGGCCATTAGTTCGGTTCCCGATTCTTGAGGGGAACCAGACCGAACCGGGAACCGATCACCCTTAGTGCAGGGTGCAAATGTGGTGTAGCAAGCTGCTATGTAGAAGATATTGGTGCAGCAGTTGCATTATCTACTTGCTATTGCACCAGCAGCTGAACTAGCACCAGTGCAGCAGCAGGTTCAGCAAGCTGCGGTGCAGTAGCTGCACTAGTGTTTGCTACACTGCGGCAGCTACACTAGTGTAGCAGCAGCTGAACCAGTGAAGCTATAGTACATCAGCTGCACCATAGCACTTCACTAGCTCATGTAGTAGCTTCTCAAGCTAAAAATAAATAAATCTTTT
>JAGVVM010008755.1:0-16030 GCA_019149425.1 Psidium friedrichsthalianum
ATTAGATTTCACGCGCTTGCGCTGAGGCCCATAGGGATTGTTCGGTATTACTATAATCTATCTGTTAATTCACCATCCGACAATCCCTGGGTATGACGTGAATAAAATTTCCCCATCCAACCCAAACTCATGGGTATCAGGAGGCTGAATTCAATTGTAAGAAAATTAAACTGAGTAGAGAGAGTGGTGTATTATATTCCAAAGGTTTACTATCTTAAAATTTTTTAGAAGAAAATCATAAAAAGAACATCGAATTCTGGTCTATATGAAATTTGTCATCAGGAAGTGGGAGGGGGAAAGAGGGTGTGAGGGGGGAGGGGTGAGTAAGAGTGTTGAGATAACCTTTAATATAAATTAGACTATGTGCCAGGTCAAGCCTTAAATCTCACTCATATTAACCGTTGTATGAAGCTTTGGACCAACTTTCGATTTTTTCAAGTTTATTTAATTCGAAAAATTCATAAAAAAAAAAATACAATAAAAAATCATATTCTGTCATATAAGATAGAATGCATTCTTGGACGTCATATCATCATATGTTACATTACATATATCATATTATGTCATATTTCATGCATCATTATGCTATATCATCTAAGTTAGAAATCATGTCTCATGTCATTTAAATTAGAATTCATATCGCGTGTCATCTAAGGCTAGGATTCACGTCATTTTGCATAACATTAAAATTCGATTTAAATTGTCATGCATCACATTAGCATAACCATCCTTTGTCATGTAACTTAGAATATTTTGTCATGTCATCATATAGTTAGACTGTATCATCTTGCGTGGTAATTACATTGACAATATGTCATTTTGCATGCTTTAATTGGCTAATGCAATTTTGCATACAAGTCGGTTTCACATGATTTTACATTTTTGCTTACATGTTCACTTTGCATTGTAATTGAGTCATTCATGATAAGTAGCATGTCATTTTCATTTTAATTGCATTCACATAGTGCATTCATACATATTGCATTCATTAAGGGAAAAAAATCCCAAAACTAATTACACTTTTGAACCTTAAATTGAACTAATTACAATTGTCAATCAAGGTTTTTTTTTTTATAAAAAGGTACCGAAATGGCGTTAATTGAAAATTAACGTAATCAATCCTCGAACCTAAATTTCCTGGTTTCTAGAAAATAAGGTATTTTCTATGGTACTTTTATTGGGTGTCTAATATACCTACCAAAAAATGATTAATGGCGGCTCTAAAATTAAAAATATTTTTATATTAATTACATGAATCAAAAGTTGTGAATTAGTAAGACTTTGGGTTAGTTAATTTAATTAATTAATTTGGTATAACATTAAGTTGAAATTTTTAATTTTAGGTCGCAATAATCTGTAAACTTAAACGCGATTAACGTGGATTCATTTTTGTCATATATAGAATTAACTCCCCCCCCCCCCCAAAAAAAAACACTCCCCCAAATTTCTTCATATGATTGAAATTTTCTCATATGCTATGCTATCATTATCATCTTCTCTTAAACCCTATTCATATCGTGTCCACTCATCATCCACACAAACTAATTACACCTTTTGAACCTTCTATTGAACTAATTACAATTGTCAATTCAAGTTTTTTTTTTTTATAAAAAGGTACCGAAATGGCGTTAATTGAAAATTTAACGTAATCAATCCGCGAACCTAAATTTCCTGGTTTCTAGAAAATAAGGTATTTTCTCATGGTACTTTATTTGGGTTCTAATATACCTACCACAAAATGATTAATGGCGGCTCTAAATTAAAAATCATTTTTATATTAATTACTGAATCAAAAGTTGTCATTAGTAAGACTTTGGGTTAGTTATTTAATTAATTAATTTGTATAACATTAAGTTGAAATTTTAATTTTAGGTCGCAATAATCTGTAAACTTAAACGCGATTAACGTGGATTCATTTTTTGTCATATATAGAAATTAACATCCCCCCCCCCCAAAAAAAACACATCCCCCAAATATTTTCATATGATTGAAATTTTCTCCATATGATATGCATGTCATTATCATCTTCTCTTAAACCCTATTCATATCGTGTCCATTCATCCACAAAACTAATTACACCTTTTGAACCTTAAATTGAACTAATTACAATTGTCAATTCAAGGTTTTTTTTTTTATAAAAAGGTACCGAAAGGGCGTTAATTGAAAATTTAACGTAATCAATCCTCGAACCTAAATTTCCTGGTTTCTAGAAAATAAGGTATTTTCTCATGGTACTTTATTTGGGTGTCTAATATACCTACCAAAAAATGATTAATGGCGGCTCTAAATTAAAAATATTTTATATTAATTACATGAATCAAAAGTTGTGAATTAGTAAGACTTTGGGTTAGTTAATTTAATTAATTAATTTGTATAACATTAAGTTGAAATTTTTAGTTTTAGGTCGCAATAATGTGTAAACTTAAACGCGATTAACGTGGATTCATTTTTGTCATATATAGAAATTAACTCCCCCCCCAAAAAAAAACACTCCCCCGAATATTCTTCATATGATTGAAATTTTCTCCATATGCTATGCTATCATTATCATCTTCTCTCAAACCCTATTCATATCGTGTCCACTCATCCACACAAACTCCCCCCCCCCCTCCTTACCAAACTAATCATCAAAAGTCAAGTTGTTTTGCCAAGTCTCAATTCCTAAAGAAGCTCACAAAGCTATTACTCTCCATAAATATGGCCACGGGCCGATTTGAGCCCGAAACCAGCCCAGTCAAATCCCAAACCGGCCCGTTGACCGGTTCGGAACCGACTCGGAACCGCCGATTTAGAGCCGTTACATCAACGGCTCTTTCATAGAGCCCTTGGAGCCAAAGGCAAAAATTAAAAAAAAATTAAAATTTGTATGATAAAAAATTTATAAATAACCCTTTCATTTTTTATTTTTTAACACAAATTCTCTCAATTTCTCTTTAGTTCTCAATTCTCAATTACGTTCTTGGCTCTCTAATTTCTTATTTTCTTTATTTATTATATCCTTTCATAATTTTCTATTTCAAATTCTTTTTTCATACCATATAATTATATTTTTTGCATTATACCATATATTTTTTTATATATCTAAAAAAAGGGCAAGTGGAAGTAGAGTGAGTGGCAAGGGCAAGAGTACAATGGGAGAATCTGCGTATCCTAATCCTCATGATTATGTAGATTAGGGAGTTGATGTAGATAATAAAATCAACATTTTTCCTAATATGAAACAAGTCCACACGTAAGAGAGTTTTCATCCTCCTACCGATGCCGACTAAACGTCAAAAATAACAAGGGTGCAACCAACATATAAGAGCACTTCATGAAAGTTGAAAAATTGAATAAAGTCCAAAAAGGTATGAATTAATTTGTAAATATTGTGGTACAATATACAAATATATAGGTGGACAATGATATGGAATATTTAGCTCATTTTTATTTTTTTAACACAAATCTCTCAATTTCTCTTTAGCTCTCAATTCTCAATTACGTTCTTGGTTCTCTAATTTCTTATTTTCTTTATTTATTATATCATTTAATAATTTCCTATTTCAAATTCTTTTTTCATACCATATAACTATATTTTTTGCATTATACCATATATTTTTTATGTGTCTAAAAAAAGGCAAGTGGAAGTAGAGCAAGTGGCAAGGGCAATAGCACAATGGGAGAATCTCTATATCCTAATCCTCATGATTATGCAGATTGGGAGAGTTGATGTAGATGATAAAATCAACATTTTTCCTAATATGAAGCAAGTCCACATGTAAGGGAGTTTTCATCCTCCTATCGATGCCAACGAAACATCAACAACAAAGGGTGCATCCAACATATAGGAGCACTTCATGAAAGTTGAAAATTTTGAATAAAGTCCAAAAAGGTATAAATCAATTTGTAAATATTGTGGTACAATATATAAATATACAGGTGGACAAGGATATGGAATATTTAATCGGTATCTTAAATCGCAACAACTAACTGGAGTGGGAATTAACACCAACCAACAGTAAATTTCTAGGTATGTCAATCCTAACAATTCTCCTTTATTTCGTTTCAATGAGAAAACATATAAAGAAGAATTAGGTAAAAAAAATTTCTATTGAACATTTATCATTTAGTTTTGATGAAAATTTGATTTTAATCAATTTATACAAAATGCATATGCTCCACAAGCAAAACCTAGAAATTACTTAAACGAGAAATTAAAAAAAAAAAAAAGAAAAAGATTTACAAACTTTTTTTATGAATTTTAATGGAGGTGTACATATATGTAGCGATATTTGAAGTGATTATTAGCAAATTAATTCTTATATAAGTATAACATATAATTGGATAGATAATGATTGGAATATTAAAAAAAAAGTTATTTCCTCTAAAATTTTTTATGATAGGCATACCGTAAATAATACTTATAGATTAATTATGTAAATTTTAGAAAAATATTATTTGCTTAATAATTTTTTGAATTGGTTTTGATAATGGATGTAGATCTTCTTAATTTAGTGACTTATAATGTGAGAATAAAGATAAAATTAGTAGATAGTACCAACTTTTGATATATAGGCAAAAAAGGAAAAATGAAGTAATAGGAAGTAATTCTTGAATATATAGCTATCTAACCATTCTTTTTTTAGTTTGATAAATCTCAAAGTAGCAGAAATTTTACAATATTAGATTGGTAAAAGAGCCATTCCATACAATAAATAATTCTTACTCTAATTACAAAATAAATTTTAGTAATCCCTTATTCAACAGTTGTGGTAAAATAAGCATTTAGAACTGGAGTAATATTTTGGATAGAAGATGTTTAAGATTAACTCTCGAATTGATGGAGTGTCAAGTTTGCGTTGATGATTGGATAAAAGCTTAATATAGACAACAAGAGATAGATCGCAATAATGAAATCGAATTTTTTAATGACATAGATACCACCACCATTGGTATAGGAATAGGTAACGATTATTGAGGATGAGATAAGTATGGGGTTATCAAAGGTAAGAAAACTACACGGGTTTTGATTCTTCTATCCTCAAGAAGATATGTAGGTGCTTAATGATAAATCATTAAGTTTAAGCCCCCTCCCCTCTTTTTTTCCCCAACATTTATTTGATAATATATTCTTTCGTAATTTCATAATTCATTATTTGATAATTTGATTATAATTTTATTACAAATTCGTAACAATTTAATTTTTAAACTCAAAAATTTTAAAAAAATCGAAATCATTTCAGAATAACCGGTGGTTTCGAATCGGACAGAAACTGGTCCAGAACCTTTTATTTCGGTCCCTCTAAATTTGAAATCGAAATCGTCAATTCATGAACTGTGGCCATGTCTAACTCTCCACCTCTATGTTCTCACTCTTATTCTCAAGCTCCAATTTCCTTTCTTTCCTCCAACCATGGCACTTCCACCTCTCCACCTTCCCTTTTCACCTCGTCACCCACACCGTCAACAAGACTTGCATCTTCCTAATTTGCAATGTCATCCTCATCTTCCTTGTGTAGAACTTGGGCTTTATCAGCACTAAGACCAAGTCCTCTCACAGCACTAGCACTTAAGATCCTCCCAAAGAGAAGTTATACATGATGGAGAATAAGTTGCTTTGCTTTCAATTTTCTTTTCACCCTGCGGACAGTAATATGATAAGTTAAGCCCAATAGTGACATGCAAAGGATATTTGATGATTTCGATCATGAATGATTTGGGTCATACATGTGGAAAAATGCTCACAGTAAGCTGAACTTAGTGGAGAAAACATCAACATAACCTACAAACCTGATGGAATACATGTAGCAATTGTAATAACTAATATGGATGCCCTATGTTTCTATAGTAGGGATTGAGAAAGTCATTTTGAGATAGTTCTCTCAGCAATCGATTATAATTATCCTGGAACGAGAGCTTTCTAGGAATCTTTAAGCAACCAAGATATTCCCAAAACTATATCACTATCTCGTCTTTCAATGCAGCCAGCAAATATGAAACTGTGAATCCATTCTTGTCTTGGGTAGGATGATAAGCTAACAGTTTGTATAACAAGTGAAAGTTCAATTGTGAAGTGATTTTACTCAACAAACATAGCAAACATTGGTAAGTCTTCTACGATAAATGGTTACTTCGAATGAGCTTTAGTTGTGTGGCCTTCTTCTAGTGATTCTTCGTTTATAATTTGGCCAAATATTTGATATGCGATGCAATGGAACTCTAGTACAGAATAACCTGTATAGTTCCCATGTTTAAATGAACTACACTTTCGTTTCATCTGTTCATGATTCCACTTCAAGAATTAAGATGAGAAGTTGGCAATTTTTTTTTCAAATGCTATCTTTGTAGCTGAATTATTATATCCTATGTTATGGATCATTTGAACTTGTCTGAAGTGATACAAGGACAATTTATCCATTCATAATCCATGACACTAATGGCAAATGATATATTGTAAGCCGTTGTAAACCTTAAGTCGACAATCCCAAGATCTACATAGCTAGAATCTAAAACAATAATGGTTTCAAGGAATTTGTGCACCTAATTTAGAATCCATCATTATTTTCTGCAGAATCATGATGATCCGAAGCTCAAGATCTTCTCCTCTATTATCCTCCATATCCTTGGCTTAATGAAATAGCCCCATAATGACGCTAATCCGAATGAGTTATGAGTTTGCTAGAGCTAAAAGAAGGACCGGAGCACTATTTATAAAGTTTCCTACCAAGCCCCTCTCATCACAGACCGAGCTCCATTTGACCCATACAATGCCAAGCTCATATTAGGCTGGTTAAGAATCTTTATATCTTACCTTATTAGACCAATCCCCTAAATGGTAATTATAATCTCAATTAATATAAGCCAACATTAGAAAAACCTTACATTGTCTCACTTGAGCGAATATTAATTGAAACTATAGTGTAAGTGCGCATCTTTATACTAATCTAGAGATTATTCTTAATAGTCACTCTGATCCCATAAAATCTCAAATACCGAATCATGACAATAATTGCATCAACAAACATAAAGCTATTCATGGTCACGGCTGCTTTATGGATTCAATATGGTAGTATGACAAATGGATAACAAGTAAAAAAAAGTGATACTTTATATGTTATCCCCTTTATCAGTCACCATTCTCTCGCCTTTGTGTGTCACAAAACTTGATGTGCCACTAGAGAATATCATTATAGTTAACTTTACTTATGTGTAAGAAGACATATCATTAAAGCTAATAACCGAATGCCCTAACTTTTACTCAAGGCTTACACATAACTTGAGATTTCCAACTAATATATGTATCAACATCAACTCAATCATAAATGCTTTATTCTATGCAATAGAGTACAAAATGTAACAAACACAGACGTAAACTTTATTAGAGCAAAAATTCAAAATAACTCTCATTGAACAATCGCATCCAATGATGCCATTAAGCTTATGTTAATGACATATCGTCCAAATACACAAAGGTGAAGACCATTAATTAATGGGTCGACAACCATATCATCTATGAAATTATTCTCTACTTTAATTTCATCATTATCAATTATTTCTTGTATGGTCAAAAACTCGATCGCGAGATACTTAGACCCCTTGAGATATCTGCTGTTGTAATAAACAACATTGCAGAGTTACTGTCACAATGCAATTATATGGGCCTATCCAAAAAATCAAATATGATTAACTCCCCAACGAGGTTCCAGAACCAAATAGCTTGAGTAGTAGCCAAAAAACATGATATAAACTCTGCCTGCATGGTAGAGTTAGAAATGGATATTTGAGATTTAGTTTCCTCTTGCATGAACAAGAAATAGAGTTAGATTGGGCGATCAATTGCTTGAGCTGACGTCTATAGGACTTGGGTGAGCTAATTTCGTGAGTTGATCATCTTGGATGATGCCAGTTTGTTGTGAATCGAAGTCGGATCTATGAAGGGTAGTTCAGCTGTAGGCCTTGGAGAGTGAATCTTGATGTTCGGCACTTGGTTGTTGAATCTGCTAGTTCAATTAGGACTATCTAGCTCAGTAAAAGGTGAATGTAAACTTGGATTGATTTGCAAGTTACCAAATTATCATGAATGAAAGTTGAGATTCTGTGAGAATAATGGCCGAATACTAGGGGGTTTGTCTCGAGAGTTTGATGGATCATATGTTGAATTCTGGTTGATAAACTAGTATCTTGAGGCCATGGATAGACTGATTTTAAGGTTGGGTCCCTTGTAAGGTAGTCAAATCGGTAAGGAGTGAGGATTGAGCCAATAGGGGCTTTGGCCGCAAACTCTAGAAGACTTGAGGAGGAAGTTTATCGCTTAATTAAAGATCAAGATGGAGATTTGACTAACATTAGTGTCCTTATGTTTATTTTATGGGCAATTCATTATTTGTGCTTGTGATTATTGCTCGTGAAATTATGCGTGAATGAATGACTAAATGGATAGCTTAGTCGTTCAGCTAGATGTATTTCTTGCTAAGTTTCGACTCACCCCTTACTGTTGAACCATTTTTTAGATAACTAGGTTTCCGTGGGGTCAATGGGATAGTTATGGTGTTAGAGCATGACGAAGGATTTAGTGAATATTATTCGGGATTAGATGTAACTCATTGAAGTCCTCCTAGTGTATTATTGTCATTATGAAATTGGTATAATGGAACGCCTAATTTTGTATATAAAAATATATATGTATTTTCTAATGTGTCGTGTGACCTTGTTATTTATTATAAGCCGTAGCAAACCTCGGAGGTCGTAACCCTTAAGCATGCCTACCATTTTTCTTTTGCATGCACCTATCTTCCTTTTTGGTGAAGTACTGCTTGTTTTTTAGTTTGGGTAGCCTTCACATGCACCCTCTAGTATCTATAATATCATATTAAAATAGATAACATGATTAGCCTTGAGAAGGCGGCGAATCTGGGACCCCACCGTGACAATAAAGTACAAGGAAGATAAAATTCCTCCCACTAACCTTGCAGTATATACACCAATCCACTTTATTTTTAAAATAAATGAATAAAGTGACAACACTATGAAACTTCAAATATCATTTTCTAGAAGCTTTGCTTGATGCCATAGATAAACTTTTTCAGTTTACACATAAGCTTACCCGAATCATCAACTACAAAGCCTTCAATTGTACCATATAAACTTCCTTATCAAGGTCTCCATTCAATATCCATCTAGTTTAACTCCATATTAGAATGAGTTACTAATGCCATAGTCACTCTAAAAAAATCTTTAGAAGAGACTAGAAAAAAGTTGCTTTATAGTGTACTTCTTTTTTTCCTAATGAAATCTTTGGTTATGTTACATATGTCTTGAATTTTTATGGTTGGGTCGGTTGATGACCCGACTCGACATACTCGATACTTTTTTGTGCGACTCGAAAATAGAGATTTAGTTCGCGACGTGGAGGGTTGGGTCGATAGGCCCAACTCGTAGCAAGCAAATAAATCTCAATGGGGCACGACGTATGTCGCGAGGGGTTGAGGGCGTAGTCCCCGACCAAAGTTTTTTTGGGGGCACTATTTATACTGGGTTAGGATTTTTTTCACCAATGTAAGTTTTTCCTTGTTTTGAGAGAGTTAAGTGAGCCGTGTGCTTCGTAATCCTTTCTCTCTCTTGATTATAGTGGAATTGAATCTTGCCTCGCCCGTGAACGTAGATCACTTTGTGATCGAACTACGTAAATCCTCGTGTTTTGTATTCATTCTTTCGTATCTGTTACAACAGGTTACCAATCTAATTTTAAACTTCTCAATCTTTTCATTGGAGTCTCTTTATACACCCATTTGCAGCTAATAGACTTGTGATCCTCAGTAATTTAACAAGCTCCCAGATACCATTATGTTTCATAGACTGTATATTGTATTTCATCATATCCAACCATAGATCTGATTGAGGACAAGAAATGGCATTTGCATAAGTCATTGGATTAACCACATAACCAATATCGTAGTCATGCTCTCCTAGAAAGACTGTATAGTTTGATAGTATAGCTAGTCGTCTCTCCGTAATAGATCTTCTAATTGGAAGTACTTCAACCTCATTATGCACCTATGAAGCTTGAGGAACTTTGTCAAGATCTATCTAAAAACCATAATCCTGAAACCAAATAGACTCAGTTTGTGATGTGGGAGGCTCCATGATCGTTTGTATAGGCAAAGAAAATGACATTATAATCCCCACCGTATTGTTAACCTTAATAATCTGTGAGCAGATATCCTTTTTGACCACATTAAATTCTAGAAACTTTGCTATCTGTGATTCCACAATTCTTGTGCCTCCATTAGAAGTATATTGATATCCCTTCAATGATCTGGACAAAGATACAAAGTAACATCGATTAGTTCTAGAGTGCAACTTACTTAAAATTGGATAATGTAACTTCACTTCAATAGGATAATCCCAAACCTTTAGATGGTTCGGCTAAATTTATGTCTAGTCCATAACTCAAAAAGAATCAATAAAACAGTTTTGATGGGAACATGGTTTAAAAGTCAAATTGTAGTTTTGAAAGCTTCAGCCCACAAAGAACTATGTAGGTTGGTTCTGCTAATCATACTTCTCATCATATTCACAAGATTGCGGTTATGCCTTTCAACCATACCATTTTGTTCAAGACTCTCAAGCATAGTAAACTGAGCTAATACCCCAGAATCTTTCAAGTATTTGGAAAATGGCTCTTTAAGCAATCCAGCACACCACCTCAATCCAAACTGTTTCTCGACTTCAGTTTGAAAAAATTTGAAATTGTTAAGAGATTCAGATTTTTCCTTAATCAAATACAGATAACCATATTGGGAATAGTTGTCAAAAAAATGTGTTGAAATAAAAATGTCTACACAAAGTTGTTATATAAGGTCCATTGATATCAATGTGAATGATCTTAAATAGGTCAAAACTACGGACTACAGTTTATTTCTTTATCTTAGTCATCTTAACTCTACATCAATCTATGCAAGTCAATAGGTTACATTTAAGAGACCGTAGGATGTCAGCCTTTATCATCCTTTCCACTCTCTCCCTAGATATGTGGCCAAGTCATTTATGCCACAATGCATGAGATTGTTCTTTAGGTACAAGTATTTTGGAATCAATATTTTTTGCTGTATATGCGACGTATATATCATTGGGAGTTAAACATAATCTGCACAATCTATTGGACATACTGCAACACTCAACCTTATTTGACTTAAAAATCACGAAAACACCGTTATTTTTTATTTCAAAAGAATAACCACACATGTCTAAACAGGATATGGAAACTAAGTTTTGTCTAAAAGAATGTAAAATAAGTGTGTTCCTTAATATCATATCAAAACCAGAATCTGGAATTAAAATAACATCTTCCACGAACTCAATGCCAGTCTTATTGTTGTTTCCCACGTGAGCTTTGATTCAACTTGATTTGGCTTTCTACGATATACAATCCTTATATGGTGAATAGAACATCAATGGTTGCACCTCTATCTAGCCACCATAAATTGGTGGGGCTTTTGATAGGTTGGATTTACAAACTAAAGCCAAAGAATCATTTCCTACATACTCACACTCAGATAAACCAACTTTTGTATTTATTGCAATAATTCTTTATGTGACATTGCTTCTTATAAAAGAAGTTGTGGTCACCATCCTTCTTAAAGGATGCTTTCTTAAAACACAATCCGTCAGAATGATCGGTGATTTTATGAGTGTATTGACCCGATTGAGATCGATTAGCCAATGGATTACTAAGTCTTTTCAAAAAGGGCTTAACTGGGGCACTCCAAAACCTATACCAAATTACGGCGGGTTATCAGATTCGACCTTAGGTGTGGTCGGGCGACGTGTGCATACATGTACATGTTTTTGGAGTCGTCACCGATCTTTGGAGAAGGTAGATCGAAAATCTTGTCGGACGGTGAGAGTAGCCGTATGACTTTAACAGAATCAGAGATTTGGAATCAGGAACTTAGTTACGCTATTGTTGCCATTGACGCCTTTTCGGTACCAAAATTGAGTGATTTTCCTGACTATGATTTCATGCAGATGAATTGGGATAAGGGAGTCCTAAAATCTAGGAGTTCATGCATATGGAAATAACTAAACTATCAATCACAATCAGTAAGATAGGTGCGCAAATCAAGGATCAAAAGCATGCAGATAAAACGCATCAAATTAATACATGAAATTTCTAATAAAGCCATATTGGCGTAGAGAATGGCTGTTCAGAGGTTTGGAAGGAGTTTAGGATGATTTGGAGGCAATTTTCCCATCAACTGCAAAATCGTCATTTTGGAGCATAATTTGCCCAAAGGGAAAAACTGTCGATTTTGAAGAGATTTGAAAGTCAAATCATCAAAAATAGTGTTGGCCAATTGAATGTCCCCATTCTCAATTTTCGAGATTTTCTGAAATTTTCTGGATGTTTTAGGGATAATTTGCCTACGAGAGGCAAAAAAATCATTTCAAGAAGAATTGGGAGCCAAAATTATAAAATATGGATTTTCCCAGTCAAGCTTGACCATTTTTCATTTTCTGTAATTTTTTAAAATTTTTCGAAACTTTCGAGACAATTTGCCCATAAGAGGTAAAATCGTTATTTTGAAAAGATTGAAAGGGTAAGGCAATCAAAAATAGGACTCATCAGTTAAGATGATCCATTTCTTGATTTTTCAGATTTCTAGGAATTTTTGGAATTTTTTAAGGATTTTTTCTATTTTTTTTTATAAATTTATAGGAATTTTCCAAATTTTTGGAATTTTTTTAAAAAAAATTTCTATTTTTTAAATATTTTCAATTTTTAAATTTTTTAATATTTTTTGGACCGAGTACGGTTGACCCCCGGGTACCCGACCCAAACTGAAAGGGTCTTGGGTCAATCTACAAAATGATGTAGTTTTGGAAATATTTTCATTTGAATTTTTGAAATTTCAAAATTTTTCAATAATTTTTAATTTCCCGCATTTTTTTTTATCTATTTTTCGATTTTTCCACCTAAATTTTTTAATTTCAAATAGATGCACTAGATTTCGCCACGTGGCATAATCACAACCATCGGACCAAAATTAATTTATTTATATTTTAAAAGTAAATGGATGGTTGAGATCATGACGTATGACCAAACCTGGGCCACACGATCACGAAATATTTTTTATTTTCAAAAATCAATTTTAATTTTTGAAAACATTTTTTATTTTTGAGAAAATGACGAGCTAATATGGCATGCCACGTCAGCACCATCTTTGCCGTTGACTGATCAACTGCCCAAGGTTGAAGATGACCGCGGACGGCCGAGAGCTTCTCGGCGACATCCAACGGTGAGGTTTTATTCAATTTGGGCAATTTTGGTGTCGTTAGAATCATCTCGATGCAATCTACAACATATCCAAAATCTAGGACAATCCAACAGTGAAATAAAAACTTATGGGGCTCAAAATACTTCGGCCACGGTAGATTCACCGAAGCTCTAGAAGCAAAATCAAGCTACCAAATGCATAAGGCAAGCTTTTGCAGGTCTAAGGAGCTTACCTGCGAGCTAGATTGGCTCAGAGAGGTCTAGCGTTATGGGCAACGAGTTCGCGAGCTCGAAACGGCCTAGAGAGTTTTGAGGTCGACACAGAGATTTTATACAATGAAATCAGAAAACAAGCATATAGATGTGATCAGCAAGAGCTTAGGAGCATTTTAAATCAAAAATCTCGGAGAAAAATAGCCGGATCAAAATTCGCCATTAAAGGAGCTTCGGGCGAGTAAAAATGGCATTTACCTATTCAAGGGTAATAGAGCTTCGCCACAGGATTGGGGTGTTCTCAGGAAAGTCCTAGGACGAACGGCGAACCTTGGTTTCCTCTCTATCGCCCCCGACAAACACTTCAAAGCTCTCGACTTTTTGCTCGCCCCAAAAAATGGCCACCATCCCCAAAAATGGCTCCTACTCCTCCTTCTTGACACTCTCTTTTTTGTCATCTTCTCTTCTTACCCTCTAGAATCATTTCGTACGTGAAATATTCCCCCCGTAATCGTTTTTAATTCCCCCAGCTTTCTCCCAAAAATCCCACGCGCCAAGCTTTGTGTTCTGGATAATTGAGAAAGATGGGGGAATAGTGTTGAGTCGTGGGTCAGGTCAGCCCGACCGACGACCCAACTGGCCGTAAAAAAGGACAATTCGAGCTACAATTTGGCTTTTTTTCATGAAATTGAGGCCAAAAATGAATTTCCCATCATGAATTACATTTGAAAATGTGGTTTTCATGAAAAATTCAATTGAAATCGCACAAAAATCCCAAATTTTGGGTTTGACCCGAAATCTTGTTTTGAGCATTCCAAATCCTAAATGGCAAAAATAGCTCAAGATACCCTCACTAATGGATTTAGAACATTGAAAACCATAGGGTAGTGGGTTTTTATTTTCATGTATGCCCTTAGAAAAATTTTAATTTCATTTTTGGTGATTCGTGAGTTAAATTGAAAAATAAAAAATTCTAATTAAACCCCTTCCATCAAAATTGAGGAAATTCGAGCACCATTGGGCTAAGATAAAAATTTTGAATATTAGAGGATGATGTCACAACTCATAAAAAGTGAAAAATTAAAATAAAAAGGCTCAAATTGTATTTTTCTAGACCCGATTCGAGATTATGTTTGTGAAGGAACACATAATTTTGAATTGGATTTTTCAATTTTAAATGGGCCAACATGAAAAGGGATTTGCAATAAAAAAAATATTACATATTTTTCCCTTTTTTAGGCCACGAAATCTATTTTTATAATTTTTTTGGATATTTTCCTAATATATGAAAAATATTAAAAAAATATTAAAAATACCTAAAATTATTTATTTGTTCAAAATTGATTCCTTAGGCTTAGGCAAGACTTCCAAAGTTGATTTTTCAATTTTATATATTTTTAAGGAGTTTCTATTAATTTTTCTTAAAAAATAATTAAAATTCAAGTGTCAACAATGAGTTCATCTATGAGTATGATTTTCAAACATCTTATTCTGTCGATCCACCATCCTTATGATGTAATTTCTAACCTCACCAAAATCATCAAATTTCATGTTGAAGAGTCCTTGCGGATGTATCACAATTTCAGCATTAGACGAGACACGGTTTATAGCCTTCGAGGCTTCCATCATCTATATAGCAGTGCAGTCAGTTGGCAAACCACTTTTAAAGTGATCCTGAATAGATCGCTTCATAGATAATAACTAATCCAATTACTCTTGACCCAAATAACAAAATGTACCTTCTTGAGTTTCGTACCCTCATTAGTAAAATTTGTTGGCTTAAAATTTGAATGCATCTGAAACTACTTCTTTTTAGCGGTTCTCCCTAGTTTTTAAAAACTGTTCCCACTCTAATATTTTCCGCGATAATGGAATGAACACACTACTAATCTATGATTATCTTAGTAATAAGGTCAGCTAGAGATTGAAAGAGAGTTTTCACAATATCAACAACATGTCATGATGCTTTGGTAGTTTTTGTTTGTATTGTACTAAATTGAATATAACTTTCACTTCAAAAAGCGCGTTGGGAGCTACCTACCCCTTCCCCTTAGCCCTCTCACCCCCTACTCATACTCCTTCTTTTCCTTCACTGTCATTGGTCCTTGGAATTTCATACTATTAGATGTATGCATGCTTTTAAATTGGAGAGCAAGCCAAGGTGAAAACTGAAGTTTGCGAGATTATTAAAAGCGATATGAACTTTTGTCAGCTTCAACCCAGACATAAATCCTCTACCCATTTCTCAAAGTTTGAATTAGTATGAATCTCAATCTTAATGGAGTTAACTTTAACAAATAAGGTGATTGATTTTAACAAGTAATGTATACAATTACCATCATGTAACCACTGTATAATCTGGATCTTATAAGTACACATCTTGAGGGTTAGATACATTATCATATAATCACATTTGGACAGAATACATGACATGCACTTTATACATGACAACGACCATGACGACATATTCCAAACTTTGTGAATTACCACCTTTGAGTCTATGAACCATATGTTGTGCATGTGGCCCTGTATGATCCAATATTATGTAACTTGAAACTGCAA
>JAGVVM010008756.1:0-11462 GCA_019149425.1 Psidium friedrichsthalianum
TTAAACTTGGACATAAAGTGGTCGGTTGGTTTATTTACTGAAACAAATCATCAAACCGCAAAGCTGGTAAAATATACTCTTGCGATGTGGCCTAATGACGGATGCCATGTAAGAATGCATCGCAACTTGTTTCTCTGAGAAAGAATGCCAAGCAAATGCGGGTCTGATATTGATAATAATTCCTTAATGATAGTTCCTTCAGCAATACCCAGTGTGTCCTGAGTCTTGAGAGAAAGACCAAAGGCGTCAACTCAGAATAGCAAGAATAAATTCGCGGTCAACTGAGAGACAGATATAAAAATTTTCTCAATTTGTGGAACAACCAGGACATTACTTAAGTGAAAAATGACTAGTCTTGTTGCCAAATTGACCAATCCCAATACGAGTAAGCGGTAGTGATGAACCCATCCAACTATCACATCATTCATGTCCAGGTAAGGAACTGAATTCACAAGATTACCTGAATTATCTATCATGTGAGTATTAGCACCAGTGTCCATCTCCATCTTGTGAGTTTGAGATATAAGAGCAGCTAGGCCACGAGGTACATGATATTCAGTTAACTATTGTTGAAACATAACAGAAATTCAATGCATCATGCCCCTATTCTTCACAGATCTGCTAGATAAGAGATGACACTCCTAAGTTTGAATTTGGCTATGCACTGATGTTTTTGTTTTGCTAAGTAGTATAGTGGTTTTCAAAAAAGTGCCGACCATTCTACGTTTGTTTGGGATAGCTACGGCCCCTGAATTGAATGTGGGTCCTCTACCCCTTCCTCTAGGATTGTTTTTGTAGCCACCATTACTTCATTGCAAGACAAATGCCATCGAATTGTTCGAAAGCAAGGTTGAAGTGCGCTTGTTTCGAACTCGTAACTTTGAAGTTACGCAACCACTTCAGCATGAGATAGAAGACGAGGCTTGAACATAGTCATTTTGAACGACTCATCGCTATCATCAAGTCCTTCGAGTAACATAAAGACTTCATTAGCATTGGAGACAAGTTTATCCATCGAATGCAATTGATCGCAAATAGATTTAAAATCACAAAGATAATCGGATAAAGGCTTGTTTCCTTTCCTGATGTGTTGAAGTTTTTCGAGGAGGTCAAATTCACAAGTCACCGAGCTTTGCTTGAAATGATTGGTGAGAGCTTTTCATACTTTTGCTGTCGTTTGAAGTCCAACAGCTGTCGAGATACCTTTTCTGCGAGTGTGCCCGCAATCCAAGACTTTACAAGTCGGTCGCTACGCACCCATGATGTATATTCTGGATTATTGACTTCAGTTGCATTTTTAAAGTAGGTAGGTCCTGACTTTCTATCAAAGACAATACATGTGTTACCCAAAAGTAAAAAAAAATATTTCCGCTAAGCTTCAATGTAACAAAATTTGCCACATGATGTTTGAAGGGAATGGAAATCTCGGGTTTGAAGAAGTTTACGACATAGATATGTACTGTTTTTTTTTTTTCAACAAGAGACCAATGTACCCTTTGTGGCTCGATATCGTAAAGAAAACAGAGAATTGAGCTGATGAACCTTGCTTTTCATTGATACATAGCCCAATATAAATAGATATATCACCACCGGTGATAAAAGATAACAATTTTCATATACATGAAATGGAATAAAAGACAAATCAAACGAAATCTCTAATGATCAATTCGTGGATGCTCTGCTTGATATGTTATCTTTACACGATTTGTAGAAAACTTCACACTCTCTGATTTTTTGCTTTTTTATTTGTTTCTTCAATAGTTAAGAAAACAAATCCCTGCAATCTTGACCGAATCTGCATTGGTCTTCTAATCATGCACATCACTTTGTTCTATTCTCTATCGATCGTTTATATTGATCGTATATATCTCTAGCCAGAAATGTTGTTAACGGCCAAGAGAAATTTACTTTTCGGCCAAGACAATAACTTGACTTATTCGACAGTTTGCAGCAGGAATCTACAAGTTAATAATTTGACCTTTTGTTTAACGCGTGCATTTCTTTCTCGTTTAGATTTTTGAATCAGAAACAATAAGTTGGTTAATTCCAATTCTATGGACGTGTTCTAAATTCAAGAACTCAAACCTGCCGATCTTAGATTTTTTTTTTTTTTGTCAAAGTGATACTTTCATTTATAAAATTCAAGGAGGAAGACCCAAAAGATGGGCTTCGGTACAAAGTAAGTCCCATAGGTACGGGTGGCGAAAGAGCCCGTTGCATTCATGTACATGCCCAAGTCTCTAGCCGATATCGTCGAATCAACCATCGGTGCGGTCTTCATTGATTGCAATTCCTCAGTGGGTGCTGGTGTGGAAAGTGACAATACAGATTGCAATCTCACATATTAATTTCATTCTATCTTTCTCAAGTTGAAACATTTGACTCCTATTATTTGTTTCTGATATCTTGATTTACGACAACAATCGGAATTTTATCTAAAGTCTAATGTAGATAAGAGCAATACTGAACATTACGGCGCCGTGGATGGGCTAGGCGCAAGTGGTTTAGTTTTTAAATATATACGTGATTATTTTGCTTCCTGTACTTGGGATCTACTTTTTTTTTTTTTTTAATAAATAATTTAGAAATATTAACATTTGGCCCATCAGCACGCCCCCACGTTTTTCTATGGACGGGCCTGGACGTTTGAGCTTGGGCCTGGTTGGGACATATAAAGTTGGACTCGAATGGGTCTGGTCGGGCCACCCATCAGGCCTGCAAAGTCCAATAATTGGAGGTTGTAAAAGAGGTGATCGGATTCGCAGGTACGCCCGATATAGTCGGGTCTTAAGATCCGAAAAATCGATACCCTCTTTGGAGCATTGTGATCTCATTTTTTTTTTTTTAAATTGGTCCAGTAATATACATAAAAGAGCTAATATCTTCCACACGCCGGTTGAGGTCACGATGATGATTCTCACGCATTATCATGCTTTGCATCGTTGATTGCAGGGGCGTATCTCTACCCACGTCGACCGGATGCTCATGGGCTCTAAACGCAATTATGCTGTCCGCAATTATGCGCCCACCATGTGGGACACCTCTTTGTCAATGTCGGCATTGGCTACGGACTTGCCATCACCCCAAATTTATATTGCCGAGGTTTCACTACCTCCTCCCGCAGCAGAGTGGCCTCCTTCCTCGAGGTATTCACGGACTTTCCCGTACTATTTCTTCCCCCAAAGTCCAGTAATTTTGGGTTGTAAAAGAGATGATCGGATTTCATGAGTATGTATGATAAAGTCGGGTCTTAAGATCCAAAAAATCGACACCCTCGGTGGGGCACAATCTGTAGTTCACGAAGTAATCGCGGTACGAGCAGAGAGTTTTTAATGTGCATTTTCCCTCAAATAATCAAAGAGAGATATTGCACCACGTTCCGACCACAAAAGGAGACGAGAGAAGATAATGAGAAAATTCACGGGAGCTGTCTTGGGATAATGCCGGGCACTTGTAATAAGGAAATTGGTCGCTAAAATATCCATGTGCCGTGACGAATCACCCAATCGGTTGCTTTGATGTCAGTTCGAGTTGAATCTGCGGAAAAAAACCAATAAATCTCTCTCTCTCTCTCTCTCTTTACGCCTTCTTGGGAATCTTCCCCCCTCCCCCTGCCGCCTTCGTCATCTCATCTTCTGAATCTGTCTGATCCTCTCGGCTGCTCAAGGGGAAGTGCATAAATTTCACTTGCCCTTTACAGTTCCGTCGCACGGCCATCTTCTTCTTGATTCGAGAGAGAGAGAGATGGCCGCCAACCAGCTGTGTTTGGTCAAGTTCTTGTTTTTCCTAGCAACCGTCCCCATCTTCCTCGCTCAGGTAATCAGACGACGATCGCATTCTTTTTCTTTTTTTTTCTTCTTTTTTTTTCGTTCCATCATCTTTGGTTTGCTGATGGATGATGTAATTTGAGCTTGTTTCTCTAGCTTAGCTATTGTTGACCAATTACTCTTGGAAGATAATAAAGAGCTCTAAGAATTGCTATGAAAATTGGAGATAATGTCCGGTTTATTCTTTGACATCACCAGCAAAGATGGAGGTTTTCTAGTAGAGATTTGCTTTTTGCAAGTCTGAATTTCAGATGATTTCGTGCCGATCATGGTCTTCTAGCTGGTGTACCTGCTATCGTTTTTCGGTCGAGCTTCAGCTCCATTTTTTCAAGTTTAGCTTGTTTTTGGACCTTGAGGATTCGGTTTGAGTCTGTTCGTCATTCTCCTATTGCTTCTGCGTTGCTTTGGATTATGGAAGTTGCAAACTTGCTGCTTTGAATTGATAATTGCTTGATATCATCTTTGCTATTTTATCCTCCAACAAAGTGAGATTTTTTGCTTTTGAAAAGATGGTCCTGGTCTAAAAATGGGAAGCTCGAACAAGGGCAAGAACCTGATGATCATGATTGGCTTTTCAATGAAAACTGAAGGTCATCATGTCTTGGTTCTTTATCATGCCGTCTTAGTGAGGATGTGACTTTCTTTAACCGTGTCTCGGCAGATCGATGCAGAAAAGGCACTTTCCCAGCTCAAGCTCAACTCTCATATACTCCAGGTAATACACTTCTTGGAGGACATAAATCGAAGTTCATATCCATCCTTCTTTAATCTTTAGTTTCGACAATATGTGCTGAGCTTCGATATTGTTATGCAGGACTCGATAGTGAAAGAGATAAATGAGAATCCCAATGCAGGTTGGCAAGCTGCCATGAATCCTAGATTCTCAAACTTCACTGTAAGTCTCCCAAGGCTTCACAATAATAAGTCTGTCCAATCTGCAGGAAGCCATTTTTTGTTTTGTTTATTGTACTGCAAGTTCGAGTCGAGAACTTGATAAATATTTTGTCATTTCCCAGGTCGGCCAATTTAAGCATCTCCTTGGAGTTAAGCCAACACCTCACCGGGAGCTAAGACAGGTTCCTGTCAAAACTCATCCCAAATCCTTGAAGTTGCCAGAAAAGTTTGATGCTAGGACTGCTTGGTCCCAGTGCACCACTATTGGAAGAATTTTAGGTCAGTTTGTTTGCTCGGTCTTTCGTTTGGTTTCTTCTAGATATTATGCTGATCCTTTCTCTTTGTTGTGTCTGATGCTGGATTACCTACCAAATGGCAGATCAGGTAATCAAGCAATCAAGCTTCTGCACCTTCATTATGACTCGTATGCTGCGCTAAAAATGCTAACAATGTTACCTTTTATTGGAATCAGGGTCATTGTGGCTCATGCTGGGCATTTGGTGCTGTCGAGTCACTGTCAGATCGTTTCTGTATCCATTTTGGAATGGTAGCTAATCTCCAACAGGATTATTCTTAGATGCTATTATCCTGTTTAAAATCTCATTCATTTCCTGCAATGTCTTGTTTCAGAACATTTCTCTGTCTGTCAATGATCTTTTAGCCTGCTGTGGCTTTATGTGCGGAAGCGGTTGCAATGGAGGTTATCCCCTTTTCGCATGGCGCTACTTTAAGCACCACGGCGTTGTCACTGAAGAGGTGGGAATCCTTGTCATTGCCATTTTGATGAGCATTTGTCTAAATTCCAAAGGAGTTCAAGAGATGGTTCTTTCCCAAATTTTTTGCATCATGTTAAATAATCCTGATTTATACCTAATGCCTTCCTATCCTGATTTAACAGTGCGATCCATACTTCGACGATGCCGGCTGTTCCCACCCTGGTTGTGAGCCGGAATATCCTACTCCCAAGTGCGTGAGGAAGTGTGTGAACGGGAACCAGATGTGGAGATCCTCAAAACACTACAGCGTCAGTGCATACAGAGTTGATTCCGAACCACACAACATAATGGCTGAAGTTTACAAGAATGGACCTGTGGAGGTGTCTTTCACTGTTTATGAGGTAATGCCGGAAGACTTGGTTTGGACTTTAGTAAGTAAGGTTGTCCGCTGGGATTGTCAAGAGAGGCAAAAGTACATCATGCATTTTTCCTCTGCTATCATGTCCCAATAAAAACCAAGATTTTGGAACTGTGGAGCTCATCAATACCATTCTATTGTGTGTCTGTAATGTCCATTTAATTGCAGGATTTCGCGCATTACAAGTCAGGCGTTTACAAGAATGTTGCCGGCGATGTGCTGGGCGGTCACGCCGTTAAGTTGATTGGCTGGGGAACTACCGACGATGGCGAGGATTATTGGGTATATAATCATCTGGGCATCTTCTTTCTTGATAAACAGTCAATGAACCGGTTTCTATGCCTGATGTTCACTATCTTTTCCTTGTTGCAGCTTATTGCGAATCAGTGGAACCGAAGCTGGGGCGATGTATGTCTCTGCTTAAGCTTTTGACATCGCATTAACAAAAGTTGGCAATCGTGTTCTGGGGTTAAAGAGTGTTCTCTTGTCTATGTGAATTGCAGGATGGTTATTTCATGATCAGAAGGGGCACGAATGAGTGTGGCATTGAGGAGGACGTGTCGCTGGTATGCCTTCGACCAAGAACCTTGTCAGCCAGGTCGCGAGCGTGGATGATTCTAGGGATGTTTCAGTGTGAAGGATATGAAATTCCGCGTTGTACGAGCACCGGTAGCTGTGGAATATGACAGTTTGGGCTCCATCCAAGCGAATACTTCCCCGGAACCTACGTAGTGCGTGTACATCAGTCGGTCGCTGTGGAAGACGATAGATTGGGCTCCATTCAAGCAAATAGCTCCTTGGATACTAGTCCTATTATGGAAGTGATGCTTTTTATGCTGTTTTCTTTCCTTGTATCAATCAGTAGACACTCATGTTTCTGCAAGAACACTTGGATTCCTACTCTAAATCTATACAAGCTGTGTACTCATATTTCATTACGAACTGCAACTATACTTTCTGCAGAATTGAACCTTGACCTGATGGGGGTTCCCTCTAATATGAGCCGAGACATTGGAAAACTCCATTTATGATGCATAAGGCAAGACCCTTGATGTCCATGCAGGACATGTTACGTTTAATCTCCCATTTTCTTGTAAAATCTCCCCCTTTCCTGTGAACCAGATTGCTCCCAAAAAAAAAAAGGAGAGGCAGTCATCCGGAAGGGTCCAGTGAACAATGGAAATCTCATGTACAGGACTGGAAAAATGATAATCTCTCATCCTGCAAACACGAGTAGGCTTACATGTGCATAAACCAAGTGTCAAATTCAATGTCTTTTCGCTCATAATGAAGTTCAATTCATGCCATTCCATAGTACCAGCATTTCACCAACTATTCCTTAATTGGCAAAGTTTTATTAGCCGAATATGCCCACAACCGAGCGGGTTGACAACAACAAGAAGAACAAGAAGTTTCTCACAAATGACCTCCTTCCAGTTTCCTGGATGAAGTTTCTTGCAGCTGTTTGCAAGAGTATAGATGGCCCTTAAATCATGCTGGGTAATAGATGAAACAAACTGGCACTCAATCTGCAAAAATGTGGTATTCATTCATTGCAGTTGATTTCATATGGACTTTCTTCAGCCAGCCAAGATCTTGTCTATATTTGCTACAACCAAGGTGTCTCTTTCCCATGCGAACCATTCGCACAAGTGTCAAGTGTAAGGCACCAATCTTGAAGTGAGATGACTCGATGGTTCTTTAAGGTAGATAACCATAACCAGCGTAAGCATGTCATCTGGCCAATGCAGTAACATGCCACCAAAACATTATAATGTTCATGCATCTAAAGAGGCAGTGGCAATCCCAGAATTGTTCAGGTTAGTGTAGACCGTACCTTAAAGTAGTTGCATCAAGGACTTCACAGTCAACTATGCAAGAAACGGTCGATCAACAGCTTTGTGCAAGTAAGCCTACTGACCATTCCAACAGCAAAGCACCAAGAAAATGGTTCCCAGAAGAAACAACATCCCAACCTCCTAGGGGATAACAGAAGCTGTACATCTAGCAACTATCCAAGAGAGAGACAGAGAGGCATTCAATGCATCACTTAATTCTCTCTAAAACCGCTTGCTACATCACTTCAAATAGCAGTATGAGGAGCTAGCACCTTCCTTCAAATCGAAAATGGCTGAAGAAGACTGATACGTTTACCACTCATGATTTTTTGTATTGATGATGGAATGACAATTAGTGGAATGGGCATTCCAATTAATCAACTGCTATTGACAAAGAAATTTGTGGAAGTGGAAAAACACATGGTAACAAAATGTCAAATATATCCTCAAAGTAAATCACGAGAAAGGGGAAAAATGATGACATGAAAAATTGCGTGCACATATGGCAAGGAATGGACTTCCAAAGCAAGAAATCCCATTACCTTCTAGCAGTGGAATGAACCATCAAAGCTCTACCAGATGTCGCAAATTAAAGGGCGATTCCATGAAAGGAAAAACCACTTTGTATAGAAGGAACAATTACACAGATTCATTTCCTTTCAATATGCTTGAAGCAGCTAGCTTTGATTAAGAGTCTCCGAACATGGAAGTATAAGGTAGAGCTTACCAAAATATGCCGACTGACGGATCATCCGATAACCAGGAGTATCCACCCCTGCCATCACATATTCCTGAAACAGGAACTGATGCGTGGAAAGAGAATATAAAAATTCTGTGAACAGCTATGACCAAAGCACAACCCTTCAACACAGTCACATTTATAGCAAACACTCAGTGAGTCCATACATGGGATATTCGAGACTAGACATTTCTTTAAATGGACAACGATTATTGCTATTTTCTGAGCTGAGCATTTGTTTTATGAATAATTGAAAGTTTAGACCTGATACACAGAACTTCTGAGGTAGTTGGTAACCTGTGGTAAAGATGGGTACCAAAGAAGAAGAAGAGAATTTGTTCATCTAGAATTAAGATATGAAAAAATGGGTAGGTTTAATCAGGTGGCTATGATTGCTTGCTACCCCATCTTTGACGATTTAATACCCCCGATGTATGTTTCAGGACACTTCCTAGACCTTTGAGAAGGAATCACAAAAGTAGATGGTTTCTCCTGCACTTTGAACATGCTTATCCTAGTTTGAGAATTTCATGTTATTTAGTAAGCGAACAGCGGATGAACTATTCTTTTCATATCCGCCTTTCATGCTATAGGTATGAGAGGCAGAGACGTGCTACTGAAGCATGTAAAATTATCAGTCTCTAGTTCTGTAGAGTAAGACCTGACATCATGTCCTATTCAACTGATACACACTGTATTGATGATAAGTATGCGTGCAATTATGAAGCAGAAGAGTTGTGCAAAAAAAAAAATCTGGCTAGGTAAATCGCACATGAGATATCAACAAAAAAGAAAAAACGGTATATAAAACTCAGCCAGCACCCTTTTCCATTTTTTTGGTCTCAATTCAAACATACATGGCAGAATGGAATACATGCCAAACTCCTAACTCATGATAGTAAATTCAATGAGGGAGAGAAACCATCTATAAAATGCTAAAAGTCTGAGTTCACCGGGCAGATCGCTTGACAGTAAATTCAATGAGGAGAGAAACCATCTATAAAATGCTAAAAGTCTGAGTCACGGGGCAGATCGTTGACAGTAAATTCAATGAGGGAGAGAAACCACCTATAAAATGCTAAAAGTCTTGAGTTCACCGGCAGATCGTTGACAGCCATTCTTTAGTCTATAAGAGGTTCGTGTCAATTGTAACAAACGGCCTGAACGGCATGATCAACAAAATCGAAGCACACTGACCTCTGCGGCACATGTGCCACGACTGGTTTTGGCATATGTGTGATGACAATATGTGACAAACGATGCGATGCAAACCAGACCTCTCATCAAACGTACAACTCCACCACACTTGTGGCCATTCATCATGAGCCTCCCAGTCTTTCACCAGGGAGCTCTGGTATAATTAACCATGTCCAAGATTATTAGTCGTCTTACTTTCATGACAAGCCACTATTTGTTATGAAAATTGACAAAATGAAATGAACAGAGAACAGGTCGGCCAGGGCACTAGGAAATGGCAAAAAGACACAAATATGGAGCAGTCATCATGGCTATATTCAATTTGGGAATTTGAACAACCAGATACTACCTCAAAAGGAAAAGAGAAAAGATCAGCTGTTTCCTCTTTACATGATATTGACTGAATAAATGATAAACCAATGGTCAATTACAGGCCCCTATCTCAACATTTTTCCAACTTACAGAAGAGCTATGTTGACCAAACCTCCGCTAGCCAGTTGAGGCTGAATGCGCTTCAGCTCTTTGAGCAACTTGCTTCATCGAAGGCCTTGCAGAAAGATGTTCACCTGTGCACATGACAGCAAGTGAAGCATCTCAACGAGTTCATCATGTGGGCCAGAATCCACAGGCCAGCTGTGAAAAATTCTCAGCTTGTCCCTGTCGGAGAAGCAAGCTAGGCCCACTGCACAATATTGAAGCCATTTCCAAAGGAAGAGAAGGAGGGATCCAGCGCCTTCTTATCAGATATCAACTCTAAAAGGACAACGCCATAACTGTACACATCTGCCTTATCAGAGACACGGCAAGTCATTGCATATTCAGGAGCAACATATCCAAAAGTCCCGGCTACATCAGTGGTGGCATGAGTCTCAGAAGTACCCAAGAGCCTAGCCAGCCCGAATCAGAAAGATATGCATCAAAGTTATTATCTAGTAAAATGTTGCTCGTTTGATGTCTCGATGCAGCACTCTTGGAACACATTCGTTGTGCAAGTAGGCAAGAGCACGTGCGATATCCAGAGCGATCTTGTGGAGAACACTCCCACTGCGCAGTCCTCCTTGGCCTATCCTGGATAAACTTCTCAAGGTTGCCACCAGGCAAGTAATTATAGATGAGGAACATTTCAGACTCACTCACATGGTATCCAATCAGTGTCACGAGGTTAGGAGCTGAACTCTTCCTAAAGTTCTGATCTCAGCAGAAAATTGCTGCACACCTTGAAATCTTCCAACCGAAAGCCGCTTCACGGCCACTACCACTCCAGGTACAATCTCAGCCTTGTATGTGGCACCAACCTCCACTCCAATGCAATTTTGGATATTGAAACCACCAGTAGCCCTAACAACATTTTCATAAGTCAGCTCAACACCAATGTTATTGAATGTTACGACTTCTTTTCTTTCTGAGCCTTGACACAAGACCGATTTGCATCCGAATCTCTTCATACACAAAAGCAGGGATACCAGCGATATCAGGACACAGACGATGTTGAGGCTGAAAGTGATGGAAGCAATTTCTATAGGCTGAATCCATTGCCTCCTCCCAATGAGCTTCCGTGGGAGGATAAGCTGCTTGTTGGGAACCATACCAGAGGCTGCTGAGATGAAATAGGGGTACAAGGTCGGATATATGGATTACCTTGTGCATTTTCACACTTTACAGACTCTGAGTTAAGAGGGATGGTCCAGAAAGATTGTTGAAAGACACATTGAACACTGAGAGAGAAGTCATGTTACTGAGCCAGCCGGTATCTGTCCAGATAGTCTGTTATGATCCAACTTTAAAACATCTAGATGCTGAAGTTTTGCAAAAGCAGCTCTGTATTTTCCCCAG
>JAGVVM010008758.1:0-14477 GCA_019149425.1 Psidium friedrichsthalianum
TTGGTGTGTAAATTGGTTTCGTTCATTTGCACTCTGGTGATGCTTCGCATGCGATATGGATTAGCTCGAGAGCTGATCTGTAACAGATTTCGTGAGCCGTTCCCTGCGTTAAATGCATAGAACCTGTGTCCTCTTTGTTCTCTAGAACTTCTGAAACCAACTCGCTTACATTCTAGTTTTACTTCTTTGAAGAGTTTGGAGAAATGGCGATAATCCTTGGCATTATAAAAGATAGAATCGAGTTTGAGGCAGGGGGTCATTTGGATGGATGCCTTGCTCACGTAGTTGTGATCGTTCATTGGTACCCTTTATCTGCTGACTTCGACTAGTCCTGTGCTTTTGGTGGATTTAGCAATTCATTCAAATGCGTTTCCATGTGACCTTAATTCAAAGAAGTATACATTTTACCTTGCTTTATATTGCTGGTGAAGCTCACTTTAACTTTTTCTTTCCGTTAGATCCAAGAGAAAAAGGTTGGCTCCGGTCCGGAAAATATAGAGTCTGCTTCTGCAGGTACTTGTCAGCGACTTTTCAGCTCTTTTGTGGTGTTATGAGTTCTCTCTTTATTCTTCAGGCTATCGACTCACGTGTTTGACTCTGTTGTGCCCAATTTTGCTTATGGGACCTGGGAATTGTTTTTTGATTGTTAAGCATTTTGTTCATAGATTATTCTTGAATTTATTCTTAAAGGTTATATAAAAGGACCAAATTTTACGCCGCTACAATATGACAAGCTAGATAACCTATAAGTGGTGAATTGAATGGTTTGTTCTGTCTCTCGTGCTTGAAGGGTTAAAGCTTGTCAATCAACTTCTTCTTAGGTAGGTCAAAACAGATTTCTTGTCTCTGATTTTGCTGTATAACTTTTCTGTGCAATGTAGCTGTTGGTCAGGGAAATGAAGAGAAAGGAGCTTCCTACCACTGCAACTACTGCAACAAGGATATGTCAGGAAAAATTCGTATGAAGTGTGTGACTTGTCCAGATTTTGACCTTTGCATAGAATGTTTTTCTGTTGGAGCTGAAATAACCCCCCACAAGAGCAATCATCCGTACCGGGTCATGGTTGGTAGTTGCTTTTCCATTGATTGAGAATGCCAGGATTATGTTATCTGTCGTTGTTGTGTTTTCCCCTTTGTTCTATGACAGTGAGCATCTTAGACAATGAAGACACTTCTCCAATTTCATGTCTTTAAAGTGTTTTCCAGTCTTTGTTTATCAAGCAGGTCTATAGTGCTTTCTTGAATTTTTTTCATCACTATACAAGTTTTATTTTATAATAACGGTCCCTCTACCTTTGCAAAATAAACTTTTCCGGTCTCAAGTCTGAATCAGATTGAAATATCTTAATTACTATGCATAATCTGGTACTTTTCTAAGAAATTATGGCTTATTCTTCCTTGATTTCTACATGAAATTCCAGGTTTAATATTTCCCAACTCTTTATGGTGATAAACTTGCACTTGTGGATGAGATACTGGTTCAATTATATGTTAATCCCATGCAATGCCTCATAGTCATGACTAATAATGTTTATGAGAGACGCTAAGGTCATTTGGGAATGCTCTTGGAAAACTCCATGAAAGAATGGCTGCTTGAGAAAGAGATGAAAGCAGTTTCAAGTGCTTTCCTAAGAAAATATGTAGGCTCTGAACAGAAGTTTCTTTTTTCTCCGCTGGGGAGCATCACTCTAGTTCAATAATTATCACGGTCTGAGAGAATCCTACATTATAGTTTTATAATGCTTTGACATTCATGAAACTTTAGTGTCGCAAAACAAGCCCTACTCATTCAAAATGATCTCTATCCTGTTGAATGAAAGGAGTTGCTTGGAGTAAAGTGCAGATTAGAGGTTACATTTGGTTTATGTCTCTGGATTTGAAGTCATGTGCTCCATCTTCTCTTCCACATGTGGTTGCAAAAATGATGATGGAATGTATATTGTGCCGGTACTTTTAAACTGGAATTTTCCATCTAAAAATTAGTTTTTCTCATCCATTTGTTTATTTAGCTTGATTTTATTTTTTGCAACAGGACAATTTGTGCTTTCCACTTCTATGTCCAGGCTGGAATGCAGATGAAGAAATGTTACTTTTAGAGGTGTTACTTATTTTTTTTTATTCTACTTCATAAAAGTCCATTGTTTTCAGCTTTTCATATTCACAAGTTTTAGCGGTTCTTTCTTATTCAGGGCATTGAAATGTATGGGTTTGGTAATTGGGCGGAAGTTGCCGAACATGTTGGATCTAAAAGCAAATCACAATGCATCACCCATTACAATGCCATGTATATGAACTCCCCTTGCTGGCCTCTCCCGGTAAGGATTTGTCACTTAGATTTATGATAACTCAATCACTAATACACCTTTTCGACACAGTATTTGCAATAATGATATGTTCCCCATATTCATCTAGGACTTGTCTCATGTTATGGGCAAAAGCAGAGAGGAGCTTGTTGCGATGGCCAAAGGACAAGAGGAATTAAGGAAGGTACTTTCAGGATTAAGTGATTAATGTTGGTTTCTAATCTGATTTACAGGACTCCTACGGTCCTGCTATAGTTTGAGAGAGAGCGATTATGACCAAGTTCATGCATGGCAGAATTTCACTATCTCTTTGACCATAAATTCATGTTTGAAGCTCTGCTGCTTTTCCCATGAGCAATGGGCACATACTGGCCACAGAAATACTCTCTTACAGTCACAGATCACCAAAAGCTTTTCATCTTGGAAAAATTGCACGTGACTTAAGCTCTTCTTTTACAGAGTCATCAATTGGGGAGCCTCTCAAAGAAGAGTCAGCTTCTTCTACAAAATTCAAGTATGGGTAAACACTATTGTTTGTCAACTATTATGTTGTACCGCAGTTTGCTTATTCCTTTGTATGTGCTCATTCAGATCCATGGAATCATTGAAAGAAATTCCAGTTCATGTACTTTCTTCTGGCTCAATTGCTGGTAAGAGGGGATGCAACATCTCACATGCTAAGGAAGAAATTAAAGATGAAGGTAATACTTTAAAGGACTTGTTGACTTGGCTGTTTATTAACTTGAGGAAGCATCCTCCTCAATTGGCTTCTAGAAGTGTTTTAAAATATTACTTGATAGATATCCTACGGCTCATGTAGAGAAAGAACTATGAGGAATGGGGCACTTGTAGAGTAAGATTTCAGTCCACGCTGATGACTTTGTGTATTTTATTTGGTTTGCTTGTTATGCATAAGATAGATTACCGAGGTTAGATAACTCTAATTTCAAGTCGATACAACATGCATGAGTATGATTCATTTAGGTGGCTTCATAATACTTTTTTTTTTTTCTGTTTCACAGAATCTCAAATAGACAGGAGCATTGGAGAGAAAAAGCCTAGAATTTCTGGGGATGAAGGGCCAACTGCAACAGAGTTCAGTGGTTATAATTTCAAGAGGCAGGAATTTGAGGTTGAATATGACAATGATGCAGAGCAGTTACTTGCTGATATGGAATTTAGGGATACTGATACACATGCAGAGCGTGAATTGAAGCTGCAAGTGCTACGCATATATTCAAAAAGGTGTGGTTCTATCCTCTCTACATAATGTCTCCCACAGGGAGCTTGTTGCCAGATTTGCACATTGTGAGAGGCTGATTCAAACAGCATATTATTCCAAAATGACTATAGTAGGCACTGCATCTCGAAATAATCTTTATAATGCTGTTGATGTCTCTGGGCGATTAATGGATATCAAACTTTGTTTTGCAAGCATATCAGGTATTGATTAATTTGACTCAACCAAATTATTGAAGTACCCAGCTCAAATCTCTCGAATGAATCTATGACTGACTGAACTTGACAGATGCATTGAGTCATGACATGGTTGAATGCATCACGTGAATCGACTAATTCACCAATCTAGTGTCTGGTTCAGTCAGTATCATATTGCAGCATCTTTTGTCTGGGTCAATCATGCATCATATTGCAGCATCCATTTTCTAAAAGTACTTGTTGTATTATGTGATGGCCTTTTCACCTCCAGATGGAATTTGTGAATAACAATTTTTTTCGTTACAGTTTAAGTTATTAGTAGAAGTGTCCATGATTTATCAGCTAAATAAATTAACATTCAGCTCGTAATAAGCTGGACCTGGACCTTACACGTGAAACAAAAGATGCAGATGTAGTTACATTTAATGACAAGCAGTGGGGTACAAACAGGTGTAACACACATATGCTATGGCCAGAAGAGTTTTCACATGCACTCGAAGCTTTGATATTAGTTAAATTACCATTTTTCTAAAACTCTTAAAACTTTCATGAAACGTGAGACGATAGATATGAAGCTTATATATCAATGGTATTAATGAAACAAATTACACACCCTGATATATTCTTCTTTCTGGAAATAAGCCACTGTCGTTATTGCTTCGATGCTACCTTGATGCTTGGACAGTTTGGTATAGGGATTATGCACTTTGAAGTATGAACATTGATTCTGATCCTAGATTTAGTTTTCGTATATTTTTTAATATTTTCCATCAATGCTGCTACCATCATTTTGGCTTATAATTGCTAAATGAATTTGCAACCTGCCTTTTACCAATTGGGCTCTATGTGACATGTACAGAATGATACTATTTATTTGACCGTTTTTTGGTGGAATCTGTCTGTACCGGTACTAGTTCTGTTGAGAAGTGTCCTTTTATCATTTGTTTTGAGGTGAGTAATTTACCTTTCTTGCCCTTATCTTGAATATTTGATAGGCTCGACGAGAGGAAACGTAGAAAGGATTTTATACTGGAGAGAAACTTGCTCTACCCTGATCCATTTGAGAAGAATCTCTCTCCAGAAGAGAGAGAGATTTATAAGCGCTTCAAGGTGTTCACACGGTTTCACTCGAAAGAAGAGCATGAAGAGTTTGTTAAGAGCATAATAGAGGAACATCGGATTGTCAAAAGAATACATGAACTCCAGGTCTGATGCTTGCCTATTAACAGCCTGTCCTTTCTTATCTTCTGATTCATCCAGTGAGTTCCACTTTTTAAAACCAACAAATTAGTATGTAACATGTGTACACCCTTTTTGCATTTTCGCGTCTACTAATTTTAATAGGAAAAGTACTTTCTCTGTGACATGGCAATGTGCCCATGCCCATTCATTAGTGTCGTGCAATATCTAGAAATTTCTATTGCATCGTAAAGTTCATTTTCAGTGACGAACTTAAGTTAAGTTTCCATAATTATACATTTTCTTGTTGGAGGGGCGACTGTCAGCTCACTCAATTACGAGGTGAATCGGTGGAGAAATGACCATTTTCTATGAAAGGTCCATCTGCTGCCATACATTGAGCTAGTTCCTTTCACAATAATACACCTGAAACGCAATATGTGCAACTATAAAGCCAGTTGGGCCTAAATACACTCTGCATTTATGGTTTTCGTTTTCTGTATTACACCTGCACAAGCTTTGCTGTACTTTACTTTGTTTGAGTACCTCAGATCCTTGGAAGTCCATGAGATTGTTGCGTATTTGCAAATGCTAAGTGGAAATGCACCATTTGCAAAGAGAACTTGTTGAGGTTTGACTCTCGTTGGATAGGGAGACATCTAATCTTCTCTAGTTTATTTACAGTGAAAGTTTCCATCTCCTTACCAACCTTTGAGGGGAAATTCTGATGCATCTTTACAACTCTACCATTAGTTTGATGCACTTCAATCTGCTTAGCTTTATATAGTGGTGCTCACTCTTATATTTCTTTGACTAATGAGCATCTAGGATGCCCGAGCTGCTGGCTGTCGAACGGCTGCAGAGGCGAATAAGTTTATTGAGCGGAAGAGAGAGAAGGAAGCAGAAGGAGCCCAGAGAATGAAGGAAATTTCACAGGCTGGCCCAAGTGGTAAAATCTTTCCAAAGCCTAGTCATGTCAAAGTTGAGCAGGAGAGCAGCCCTCGAGGACTTGTCAGGAGCTCCTCAAGCCTACAGTCCAGTGGCAAGGACACAACTTTGACAGCGCTGGATACTCTACACAGCTCCCTAGATGATTGGGACATCAGCGATTTTCCTGGAGCTGATCTGTTATCCGAAACTGTAAGTACTCTTCGAGGTCTTAAATTTTCATTTGAGAAGTGCTTCTACAGAAAACTGGTCAAACCAATTGCTTTTCTTAAACTGACAACTCCATGTTTCTTGGGAACTGCCTTTTCTTGGTTTTTTCATGTGGTGCGACTCCCATGTGGGGATCCCTCTTTCTCGGCAGAACATTAGAATGTTAAAAAATGAAGGTGTCTTAATGCCAGCACTTTTCATTGTTCCTCTTAGGCAGAAACTTTGACTGTTTGATTGCTCTCTTGTTTCGTGTAGGAGAAACGTCTTTGTGGTGAGATCAGAATATTACCAGCGCATTATCTGAAGATGCTACATGTTATGTCAATAGAGATGTTGCGGGGCAACCTTTCCAAGAAATCAGATGCTCATGGCCTATTCAGAGTGGAACCAAGCAAAGTGGATAGGGTGTATGATATGCTTCTATCCAAAGGAATTGCTCAAGCATGATTTTGTGTGGGCATGTTTGATGTGTAAATAGCTTGTTTTTTCATCTTCTTTTCTTCCATCTATTTTTATTTAATATATCTCTGGGTTTTCAGCGAGAGGGAAGATATATTGTTCACTTTTTTTAAGTATTAATTGGTTTCTATGTGGCCGCTAGGAAATTCCAGTTTCGAGCATTCGAGAGTTCTTTTTGCCGAATAAGCGAGCTCCATATCTTTTTCTGTTTGGTAGTCTTGCAAGAAACTGGGAATGTGCTTTGCCAAAAGCTTCTGAAGAGTCTAGAACCGGAGTATAGTGTATTGAAAGCTTATGCGATAAAAGAATCGAGAAAATTACTTTGGATTCCATTTCAAATATTTCATCCAATTCTGTATCCTTCAATTGATTCTACAAGACGACTGATCTTACAAGAAACTAAAGGTCTCTTCTGTAGTTATCGCATGCATGCCATTCTCCTCATTTACTATTTCCATCGCGACACGGGGTTTCTCCTTTTAGCTTTTGTTTTAAGTTGGGCAGTGAAATAACGGCGACTGATGATTATAGAAGGCCAAAGTGAAATGGAAGCATCCACCGTAGGGTCCTTTAGCAAATGTCGACCTCAAGTGGCGGGGCTTTCCTTGCTGCTTTGAATTCGTGTTTCACAACATCCCATCACGCAGAAACCGACTCAGATTAGGTTGGCAAGTTGAATTCTTCTTGTTCTTTAATTGTGAACGCTCGAAACAGCGGGTCGGAGGAGCGGATCGACTGACTTCCACCACCCCCATCTCCCAAAGGGATGTGTTAACCAGTAGGCCTGGCCGGAGGACCAGAATGACTGTAGCAATTCAACTCATGAACATGCTTTTTCCATTTGAGAGGAGGCTTGGAGAGTTAGGACCCGAAATGGAATGTCTGAATGAAACTCCTTACAAATGTTAAAGTCGAAAATGACTCTTCCTTACCGAAAAAGAATACCCTGAAGATTGACTGGGAAGTTAGAGAAGCTACAATGTCGGTCGAACAACACTACCACCCCTAGTTTCCCCAAACTTTCAAAGCTACACTATCATATTACCCTCAGCAGCAGAACCAAAACAATACCCACCATCTCTAGACGTATCCATCTGTCCCTGTTCTTGTGTGCCCGAGACTGTACACAACCATAGTCCCCTGTAGTAGTCAGAGTCAGTGTCGAAATGGTCCCTAGAACGATTCCCCAAAACAGCGTACACTTCCCTCCCAACAGTAAACAAAACACGGTAGCAATTTGGCACATCCCTCCCTCTGGTCAGTCCTCAAGTGCAACACCTGAGGTGTTAGGATGTTAGGATGCTCTCGCAACTACATTACACCGAAGTCCCATAGGTGTATGGTCGCATCATTGGAGTACACCGCCACGTGGCGCTCGTTGGCCACTATCGCATTGACCTCGCCTATCCTCTCCACGAGGTCATACAAGTAGCCTCCGCGCTCCGTTTCCCAGACCCGAATTACACCCGCCACGCACATGAGCGCGTACCCATGGTTCATGCACCCCATTACTCTACCTTGTGCTGCCCCCCTCACATTGAACCTACAAATCTCCTCCGACGTGCCCACACGGCGCACGATGGCGCGCCCTCGCGTGTCGACAATGATGTAGGCATCTTCATCGACATCGACCGAGGTGACGATGAGTCCTCTTCTCCCGTAACTCTGATCGTGCAATACCAACCCCTGGTCTCTCAGGTCGATGAGAATTACCATCGTGCTCGTGGCCGCCACGGCTGATTCCTGACGCGTGACGCGGAGACGACCCACGAACTGAGTCAAATCAGTCAGCATTCGCCAGCCCATGAGCGACTCCGGGTCGGTCAATGTCCCGCCCACGAAGACTAGCTCCTCAGAATTACTGTCCCATATGTGGAAGGCCCTGCCCGGCACTCCCGCGTAGAGGCCCACCCACCACCTGCCGCATCCCGCAAAGTCCACCAATGCCCCGTCATTGACCACATCACCGATGTGGGCCCTACGCAATGGGGCCCCTCCGTCGATCATGACCACATGGATATCTCCATCTAGCGTGGCAAATACGAGTCGCAAATCACTCATGACGATGCCGGAGACTGCACGCGGGTGTAGACCTAGTCCGCCCTGGTGGAGGGGTTGGTAGGTTGCGATGTGGAGGCGGGTGGCCAGGTCGAAGAGGCGGACAGTCCCATCAGCAAATCCGCAAGCAAGGTGGAGGTCGGACAGGGTGAGGCAGCGGCAGATAAGCCCATATGGATGCCCGTTCACCTCCGAAGGGTCAAAGTGGAGAGTGGCATAGATGGATCGCCGAGACCGGAAATTCGCAGCAGTCCTATGGCGGTAGATGTACTCGTCGCGCCATGTGGGATGGGTGAGGTGGATCCGGCCCCATACGCATTGGGTGAGACGGGCCCACAGGAGATCTGAGTTCGATACATTTCGCCACGTGGAGCACACCTGCACTTCGCATTAAGGCATAAACTACGTAAAAGATCCGACAAATATCAATAACTCCGTAAAAATGACACTGGAGCTTCAGCACCATGAGCAACCAGAGTAAATTCATATCATGCATGCATGTGATTACGCTACGTACCATACAAAACACAAAATTGTCAACTTAGACACCAAAAACTAGGCTAGGTAACATTGTCCAGAAAAGAAATTCATGATTTCGACGAAGTTATAACATCACCATTGTAATATAATCTCCTAGATCTCGGACTTCCAACGCTGTACCACAAATCACATATTACCGTATCACAATCTCATTGTTCAGCATGTTTATCTAACAAATCACATATTACCATATCCAAACTTAAACGAATTGATAATTGTATCTCGAATGTAACCATATGTCCACCTATCGCAGAGGAAAATAAAGATGAACCGACTTTGGTTATAGCATGAAGTGTGGAAATAGTTCTACCAACATCTTATGTCTAAACAGTACTCATTTTACTTTGACAAGAATTAGATTGAACATTATTTTGACTAATCATGCAGAATTCTTCCGATCAATAGTACAACTTTTAAGAAGTGCAAAACTACATTAATGCCAGTTCCAAATTCGAAAATGATAATCATAGAATGATCGACGGATTCCAAGTTTGCCATATTTATTGGAATTTCTTTAAGAACATTAAATTGATTGAGAAGTATACAAATTTCATATAAACGAAAGCCTGTGGATCCTAGTAAAACAAGGTCGATCTTGATTCCAAACATTAATTTCTTACTGAGAGAAGATTATGTGCACAATATATTTTAGAATAAGGGATAAAGGCACTAAAAATCACTAAACTATTTAGAATTTGTTCAATCCAGTCCTAAACTTTCTTATTGTCTAATTGAATCCTTGAACCAAGCATCATTTTGTTCTAGCTTAGTCTTTCCGTTAAAAAAATGAACCGATGTGTTGACGCAGAGGACCAAGATCCACCTCAACGCCACTTCAATACACGAATATCCGTGGCATGCCACATCATTGTGCTCCTCCAACTCCTTGCTGATGTGGAGAAGGGAAATGTGATACCCTCCGCAGATCTGGGAGAGGGTCGTGCCCTTTCTGTGGCCCAAGTCGCAGTTCGTTATTTACATACTCGCCATGCAGTCATGGCCAAGTTGATTGGTCGCGGTCTATAGATGGTAAGACTGATGATTCCGCAAGCAATTTTCTGGGGGCTTCTGTGATTTAGAGGGACTCATTTTGACATCTCAGAGAATATGGAAGTTTGAGAATGAATATTTTGAGGGACCACTAGCAACTATTTTAAAATATTAAAATGTTAAATGAAGAGGTGATTTTAATATAAATATTCTAACACTCCTCTCAAGCTTAGAGGTGTGGTTTAATACATGTAGACTAGGCGTTGGTATAGAAATATGTAACCGGGGAGGCATATAGAAGCCTTGAAAGAATTCAGAACCTTTTCTAAAATCACTATCAACTACTTTAAAAAATTTAAAAGTTAGGTGAATACATAGGGCAATATTTGAATATTCTAACACCATCCATGGTATTTCAACTTGGGTATCATAAAGCTATTCTAGTATTGAGCCCTAATAATGCAAAAACCCTATGTTCAGGCAAGGGGACCCCCTTTTGGGAGGCATAAGTTATGGTAATTATGATAAAATCATGCACTAGATGTAACCCTAATTTAAAAATATACCAAGATAAGCATCTTGTCTTCATTTTTCTTTCTCATGTTTATTTTCGATTCGTTATATATTGATGGGATCAATTGCAGACGTTGCTTTCTGGATAATCTGAACAAGGAGATATAGTTTGTGGGCTTGGTTTTGCTAGAGTTCTTTGGTATCAGCTTTCATGGCCATTTATTTGCCACGAAGGCTGATTAGAGAGGTCTCGATCATCCTTCACCTGAAAGTGGTGACGGATGGGCTCAAGGATGCCGGCTCTTCGCTGGTGGTGGGCAGTGCCACCACCTACAGTAGCCTGCTCTCTTTTTTTTTTTTTTCGGTAAGGACGGTAGCTTACTCTGTCATTGTCGTCCATTTTGTTTTTGGTTTCGTTTGTTCAGATATTGTTCTCTTGTGAAATTTTGAAAATATATTTGCTAATTTTAATGCCGCAATGGCACCATGGCACTTAATAGCAACTTAAAAAGGCCAATTAGCATTTGTGCCAACTTCCTTCAACAGAAATTATGAAGTTCAAGGACGTTCTGACAAAAATAAGTTCAAGAATCAAATTGAATAAATTAAAACGCAAGTTCACGATTATCAGTGCCTTTATTACTTCCAAGAAAGTAGATCTATCTACGTAAAATGACCTGAGGAAAATAACCACTTCCTTGAACCCCTAATTTATGATCCTCTAACCTCACGTCTAGAAAAGCAGACGTTTAAACCCTAACGCTTAAAGATAGACTGGGTTTCCGTGCTGAGCGCAGTGAAAAAGGGCTGAGCATTGCTCAGTAATGGTATTAAAACTCGAGGAAAGGGTCTGAAGCAGTTCCTTCTATTTCGGCTGACGAAGAAATTAAACAAGCATGAAACTGCATGCGACAGCAGTAAAAAAAAAAGAGAGAGGGCGAAAAACCCTAAAGGCAAAAACGAGATTAATCAAAGACAACATCAGAAACAAAATCTCATCGATCAGAGAGAAGACCTGGAAAAAGCTTAAGCTGCACCAGCTGGGTGCAAAAAGGCAGAAGTCGAACGACGAGACGAAGCAAAGTTTGAAGTCTGTCAAAAGGACCAAAGGAAAAAAAACTGATCACCCAAGAGATTGCCGCTCCCGGGGCATTAAATGTGCAACAGTTTAGAGGACACTTGGACAAGACCCAAAACCCTCCACCCAAATATCCAAACGAACCAGAGAAAAGTTTTATTTTAAAAACGAATTTCACGAAAATAAGACCATTAACTTTGAATATGAACTGCATTTTACGTCTGAATGTCGATCCCCACGAGTTACAACCACCGTTTAGGTTCATTTATAAATCAACTTCCCACATGGGTTTTTTTCTGTCTGAACATTTTCTGCAGAAGGGTTTTGCGTGTTGTTCAACGCTTAAACCCTTGCTTGCCAGGGTTTTTTTCTTCCCTCTTCTTCTGTGGCAAACTTGTGCACATACTTTGAAAACGTTAAGAAAATAGAAATGTACGAATCTCCAAACATCTTTGGTTGCACATCAGCGGAGTAACAAGCAAAGATGTCTTGGAAGTTCGGACTAGACTGTACAGACTGAAACATCAACATATGCCTCAAAAGTGATAACCCAAAAAAGAGGAAGGCAAAAACAAAATAACATAGAAAAATGCAAGAAAATGCATGCATGCATGCGCGTGGAGCAGCGTTCAGATGAGTTTTTTTTTCTTTTTTCTTTTGTGAAAGAGACGGACTAGACTGACTGGAGAGACTAGGGACTAGAGCAGCAGGAACTAGTGTGAGTACTACAGTCCTGTACTAGTTGCAGTATAAGTCGATTTCTGGCAGGTGTTTGGTTTCCTCCCAATTTGCCTTCTCCTTTATTTGTACGTTAGTCGAGAAAATAAGCAACAAAATTGCAATTAATAATTACACAAATGAAAAATCTATCTCTGTCCTTTCTGTGATATTTGACTGGACAGATCGGGGTTTTTAGCAAGAGACCTTCGATCTCACTCCTGTCTATTGGATCTAATATCATCCATCCAACCCCCTGTATATCACTAAGCCGTGGCTACGACATCTCAGGAGTTTCAGATTCCAGAGCTATGACAACTCCTTCCTTCTCCTCAGTACTGTCCATTAATCACTTGGTGCTGTCCTTACACGGTCACAAGGTTAACGCTAGGGCAACAGAGGCATGTTGCTCTACCCGCCCATTTAAGTTTCAAGGAATAATTACGTCTCAGATCATTCATCAAAACTTAGTTCATACATAGTTTAGTTGCACTAAGCCAAAGGAGCCGCACGAAAGATCTGGGAAAAAAACAAGTTCAGAGATCCTTAAAAATACCATGGAAACGAACTACCCAAGTCGCATGACGCGGGAAGGAAACCATGGCAAGGCAGAAGTGAGAGCTTGCACGTCTCACGAAGACTTAAAAATCAAAAGAGATCAAATGAATGTGGGAAGGAGATCTCAAACGGTTCACAACATCTTCGAGAATAGGATTCTGTGCCGGTGTGGTCCCCGTTCTATGTTCGTATACATGGGAAGCGAAATACCTGGGTATTTTCTGGAGATCTAGAGAGAGAGATACTGTGTTCAAAGATTAGATATAATACAACATAAAGCGTGCTCGCTCTCTATCTCTATCTCCCACAAAATTTTCTCCTCTTTCATTTCCAAGAAAGGAGTGAGTCTCTCTCGTTAGAAGCAGCGAATCTTCTTCAATGATACTCTCCTCCAACTTGCTTCTTCTTTCCACCCTTCCTCTTTGACCATAACAAGTCACAACACAACCACCCACCGTTTCTCACCGCCGTGTACTCCCATCTCTTCCATTCCATTTGTTTCTAGTGATCCAACTCTCGTCGATGCAATGAAAGAATTTTTGGTTAATAAGAAATACTTGGGGCGGGAAGGGTGTGATGACCGAGAAAATCCTATTTGCAGTTGCACGAGACAATCCCGCCTTACAAGACTTGAATTTCAGCTAGCTAACCCTAATTGTCTTCGAATTCAAATCCGGTTAATCCTGAATACAACTAGACCCATCTGTAATCTAAGACAAGTATTTTTCAATTAAGTCCGGGAACGCGATCATACACAATGAGGAGTAACCTACGCAGTTTTGTGTGCTTACAAGAATGGTACTTTATCACATATTTGTATGTTAAATCGTTTCTAGCTAGGGCGAAAGCGCACATAAACTCTTTCCGGTGAGTTGGATAGCAGCAATCGCCACCCTATTCAATGTCCGGATCGAGCGTTCAAGATGCATGACTATTGACTATGTATAGAACCAAACCTAGCTATGTCACAAGCTTAATCTAAAACCCACATGTCCACATCTCTATGTCGCTAAACCAAATTTTAAGGAACCCTAAGCATTCAGAGAATGGAACAGCCACTGTCCAAACAATAAATTTGCTTAAAGTTTTTTCCTCGCGACCCACTAGGAAGAAAAGAACGCAAGTTCAAATTAGGAGAGGATGGCAATAGAGAAGACTTGCGGACATGCATGAGAAGAACAGCCCCCTTATCCAATGAAAAAAAAAAATCCCTTAAATATTGGGCTCCATGTTGCTTTGGCATGCTCATTGCACTTGCCCATGCTGGCTTTTGACCGTTCTCGCCTACTCAGGCTATCCAATAACAATCCCAGATCTACGGTAATGTATTTCGAAATTAACTAAAATGGGAGTGGAAAGGGGCAATCCGCATGGAGATGTGTACTTGGAGAACATGTGCACCGTATTGTACAAAGTTGAAGAAGAGAGAGAGTAGAGAAGATGCTTCTGAGACTGATGAACGGAAGTAAATCGGAGGGGGGGGGCAA
>JAGVVM010008759.1:0-21035 GCA_019149425.1 Psidium friedrichsthalianum
TATATGCGCAAGGGGTGGAGTTGTCGCTATTGTGAAGTTTTCGTTTGTGATTTTGTAAAACTCCTTTCTGAAATGATGAAACATTGTATATGTTGAATTAAAAAATCACGTGATTTTATATTTTTTAAATGAAAAGAAAGCAAACGGCGTTGCTTGTAATCATATTAATAACTAAAATGGAATTGAATATTTCTTATCGGAGTTTGTTATTGGGGGAAAGAGCATAGTATAAACGGTTTTGAAAGCAACACTATGGGTTAGAATTGTTTCTGTGCAAATGGTTTGCCGAACTGTTTTACTAAAGAAATTTGTAAGGTGATTTATGGTGATAATTTTCACAATTTGAGTAAGTGCTGTTGGTTTGAAATATTGTCGGGGGGGAATAGTTGAAATTGATGTGGTTTTGATTTATCCAATTAATTTATGATATATATTCGATAGAGTTTATAATAAAATTCGACGTGAAATGGTTGTGACAAAGACAATTTTGTGATATTGCTAAGGTCGAGTTGGATGTGTGAATTGGTTATTACTAATTTATGAAGAAGATGTGTTTGGAAGTTGTGGGGTGGTGCGTTGAGGATTGTTTTGAACCTATTTGAGGGGTTTGTGCATTGCACATATTAATTATATGATATCTGTTATTAGTTGGCAAGCCTCTGACATTATAGTGGCAGATTCATATTGGAACTAGAAGAATTCGATCTCCTCTTATCTACTGGCTTATATGTTATCATGATTAGATTATTGAGTATATAGGATGTGAATCAATGGAGCTAGAAACTATTACATGTGTATTTAAAGAGATTGGTCAATATAGGACCCTTGTTTTGGATTATTGGACTGCAATTGGAATACTTTTTTCTATGAATATTATTATGTTAATATAATAATATAACTTGTCTTGATCATAAGTTATTAAAATATTTCTGGTATGGGTGGTAAGCATGGGGAATTTGTAGTGGGTATATTAGCGTGATGGCGATGCATTATTGATCCTCTGAGGAAGAAGATTTAGCCGGTTAGCCTACTTCTTCCATTTTTTGTGTATCTTCAGGTTCACGCGTATAAATGAGTTTTGAAGGTAACTTAGGGACAGAATTTGGGATCTAAGTGATGTATACGACTGTTTTTACAAAAGAATTTTGGGAGGTTTTCGATAATGAGTAATTTCATTTATAAATGGGTTTTTGATATTGTGAATCTTAAAAATTATGTGTTTTGATTTACCAGAATTAATTTGTGATATATATTCTGATTTATGAGATAGATTATGTAAATGATGTTTGTGACAGTTTTGTGATATAAATTTCGAGTTGTTGTGATGTATATTTCTGATTTATGATAATTCGGTTGTTATAAAATTGTGGTGGTCAAGATTGTTTGGAATCCATTTGAGGGTTGTTAAGTATATACATACTAATTTAGGATATCCTTATGGGCCCGAATCTCCGACATCATAGTTAGAGACCTTGCTAATGAAGGAATCTCAATCGTCTCTTGTTACGGAATTTCTAAATGGGTGACTATGAATTAGATACTTAAAGACATAGAGTTAATCAATGGATAGCTGTGTGATATGTGTTTTAACGAGATTGGTCAGTGGATGACTATTAGGCATATGTTTTTGACAGATTGATTAATGAATTATACCATTTATATTGTTTTTGAGGTTATGGTGTGAAACAAATATTTTTTCTATAAATATATTATGTTGACGTAATATATAACTTGTCTTGATCATAAATATTTGATACATTCTGATTAAGTGAAATTAAATTGTGTTTTGTATATTAAATGTGCATAATGATTGTTCGTTCCGCTTAGAGAAATATATTACTCATTGAGTCATCTTAATCCACTTTTTTCATATTTATTGTCTTTTAGGTTTGCGAGTTGCAAGTAGGACGTGATCGTTGTTAAGAGATGACATTTTTGTTAGTGTGGGCTTTGGGTATGAGTTGTAAATTGGATATAGTTATAATGAACCTTCAAAGTGTTTGTTGGGGTTTATATCCTTTTGAATGATAGATGTATATGTCTCTTTTTTTTTTTTTTATGGATATGTGAATATGCTTTGATGGTTTATTAGTAATTTATGGTATTGTAACCGAATGACTTTTTATCAAAATATGCGTGTGAATGTATATTTTTGATATCGGATTTGGTTTTGAGTTACGTTGTAGATTGCATCTTTTGAGAAAGGACATCCATGTTATGAGATATTATAGTGATGTTTGAGGCGTGATAAGGATCCGATTGCATTCTTTGCAATAAGGACACATTAACACATTATGAACTTAGGATGATACTGGTGGCAATGCCAGTTTGCAAGCGACTTCTCCATCTTCTCCGATATTAAGAAATGATCCTATATATTCTGGACTTAACTTCCCTTTCCAAATCTCATACACCATTCATGAGTGCAAACTTTTAAAATACATGATCTCCTACAACGAACTCTATATCTTGTGATTTTGAGGGCCGCGTAGTTTTTTTTGATAGCTTTGATCTATTTTCAAATGTTCCAAGATCAATGTGACTTTTTCTTTAACTGTTGTATGAACTCAAGTCAGTTAGTCTTTTCTCACTGACATTGTCCCAACAAATAGGACTTTTGCAGTTTCGATCCATAAAGTTTCAAAAGGAGTCACGAAGATGTACATAAATTCGAGAGAAAATTTATAGTGGATTAACATGAAGAAAGATATTGTGAAGTTTGTCGATCAATGTTTGATTGGTCATATTGAGCATGAGAAACAAGGTGGACAAACTACACCCTCTCAAAATACCTAAATGAAAATGGGAGCATATAACTGTGGACTTCAACGTAAAATTTTAAATGTCCCCTCTAATTAATTAGCTATAACTTATATTTCTTAACTGAAGCCAAATTTGAACTCCAATTATAAAATGCTAACATTTCTGGAAATGTAATTAATCCACATAAAGTATTCTAGATGTATACTTATATAATAAAATTGATCTTTTCAAAAATCTTAAAAAAATCATAAGTTCTATCCTTTTTTGTCGTATTATTTAGATATGACATTCAAAGATTTGTATTCCTTTTATCTTTCAATTTGTAATTTTTTTTCTGCTAATTTGTTTCAAATGGCTTGTTTCTTTTTCTTTTTTAAATAGATTTTCAAAGAATGCTACAACCTCATCTATGAGCCAATAATATGTTTCAACGTAAAAAAATACTAATTTTATGGTGGCAATCGAAACATACCATTCATCGAGAATGATGGATTTCTTATTTTAAACAATTGCTAGGTGACAATTTATTTTTTCTAAACTGGACATCACAAATACTATTTAAATTGATGAAGAGATCTACTTTGTCATTTAAGAAGAATCACCTGCTAGATTAATTAATTAATGTGTGACAGCCACTCTACTTTTCTATATCATCTTTTTTACCCAAGAAAATGCTAAATACCCATAATTTTATTTCAAAATTCAAATTAAACTAGTTGACAATCAAGCATTTCAATAGATCGAGATGCATAACGAGGATCATATCCATATTGTTAGTTATGCACTTATCGACAAATACAATCTCTTTCACCCTTTACGGGTTGTGAGCGCACATCATATTTGTTGACTAAAGCATATACCTATTATTTTAGTCATCTAACTTGAGCAATTTTTGCAATTGGGTCCTCACTGTTTTTTTGGTGCAAATGAGGTCCTTGAACTTATTTTTTTTTAATCAAGTCCTTTCTCCGATCAACACACTTAATTATTTCACTGCGAATGTTTGATGTGTCTATTTTTTTTTTTGTTACATTAAATTTGGAATTCGCAAAGCCTTTTTCTCCCTTTTGTTTTATAATATTAAAAAAGGCACATCAAACAACTTGTCATTTTGAACATTTATAAAAGGAATTGATTGGAAAAAATAAATTCAGTTGCAGGATTTAATCTGCACCATAAGAAGCCGAGGACTCAATTGAAAAATTGCACAAAGTTGAGAGTAAATTTGGATTTATGCCAAAACGATATGCACAATTATATAATTTTTTTAAAAACTTGAATTTCATTTTTCATTAAAGGCAAGAAACTCGCTCTCATTTCTCATTTTTCCAATAACTTGAATTGAAAGACAGTGACTTTCCGGGAAAAGGAACGAAGCCTTCGCCAATGGCTACTCCTCTCTCTCTCTGCGCTTATCCTCTCTCAGCGCGCACATCCTTCCCGTCTCAGAACGAGCAGCAAACCACGCGCCAGGGTCGATGGAGTTGAAGCACCGAAATGCGGTCCAGTCCATACGAGCTGAGGCCGGGACAGAATCGTCTCCTCCACCGGCTCTCCTCCGGTCTGTCCATGGAGGTCATCGTGCAAGAACGCGCTAACAAGAGCGGTGGAGACCTCAACCCACCGCTAGTGTTCGTGCACGGAAGCTATCACGCCGCTTGGTGCTGGGCGGAGTACTGGTTGCCTTTCTTCTCCAGCCGCGGGTTCGACTGCTTCGCCCGTCAGCTTGCTCGGTCAGGTAACTAAATAATAATAATAATAATAAAAAGAAACGGTGATATGTGTCTCTCGCCGATGGATAGTCTCGATCGATGCTCGTATCTGTAGCTCGAATTCAAGAGTTTTATGCGAAAATTAAGAAAGATACGCAGATTAATATATTATTCGAATGCTCATCTGAATGGAATTTGGGAAATTCAGAATCACGAAGTTCATGATGGCTTGTTGGCTGGGTATGAGCTTGTTGCCTCATAAGCACAGCTTTTTTCATTCTGAAAGGAAATGCTTCGAAGCGAAACATATGTCCTCGAAATGATCTGAAAGAAAATGAGAGGGGTGGATTGAAAGATACGATTGTTTTCTGTGCGGATATTCGGTGTTTAAAAGTTAATGCCTCTGTCAAATAAGCGAAACCTGTAGAAGTTGTTCGAGGTGCAAAAGAAAGGGTGTCTGCCTTCGGGCAAAAGCTTTAAACATGGTCAATAGAGGTTTATTACTAGCTGTTCTTAGGGTTGCAGGATGCATTAACTTATTCCCGACAATGTAACCCGTTAGTAATGCTCGTTGAAGCGCTTTGTTAGCAAGTGCTTCATGCATTCCACGACTCGTGCAGCTTGAAGCTTTGGGTTTAAATGGTTTAGCAAGGAGTTGTTCTCTCGTCTTATTTGACTCCGGCTTACTTCTCCAAAACAAAATGCCTCCAAATTCTAAACATAAAGTGGCATTCGTTTCTAATCTTTGTTCTTAGTTTGGAAATATGATGTGAACCACACCTTCCCTTATTCCTGACAATGGAACACATTGAGAATGCTTGGCGAAGCGCTTTCTTTACAAGTGCTTCATGCATTCCACAACACGTGCAGTATGAAACTTTGGGTTTAAATGGTTCAGCAAGGAGTTGTTCCCTTGTGTCTAATATGACTCCAGTTTACTTCTCCAAAAACAAAAGGCCTCCAAATTCTAAACATAAGTAGCATTTGTTATTGCCTGGGCTCAGGCAATAAAGAGAAAGAGGCGAGAAAGAAAGTCACGACTGTCTGCTCGGTCGTTCCTCACAGCAAGACCCACACCTTCCCTTATTCCTGACAATGGAACACATTGATAATGCTGGTGAAGCGCTTTCTTTACAAGGGCTTCATGCATTCCACAACACATGCAGTATGAAACTTTTGGTTTACAGCAAAGAGTTGTTCCCTCGTGTCTAATATGACTCCAGCTTACTTCTTCAAAACAAAAGGCCTCCAAATTCTAAACATAAAGTAGTATCGTTCTAATCTCTGTACTTGTTCGACCAAAAAAAAAAAAAATCTCGGTCTTGGTTTGGAGATATGATGTGAACCACACCTTCCCTTTTGCTTGTCAGGGTGAAAGTGATGCACCCTCTGCTCCTATTGCTGTTTCCCTCCAGGTATGTTGGCTCTTTGACCTGAGAGTCTCTTCAAGGGGTTATTGCTTTTTTTTTTTTGTTTTTACCTTTAGACTTTTTAGATATATAGAGTGAGTGGCACTGTCCTTATTTATGCTCATCTCCTATTATGCAGTAGACACATGCAGCTGATGTTGCCGACTTCATTGACAAAAAACTTAGCTTGCCTCCTGTTCTGCTTGGACATTCATTCGGAGGGCTTATTGTCCAGTACTACATCGCAAACATAAGAAATAAGCAATGTACAGGTTAGCATCTAGCTGTTTAAGTCTGCATTATGAGATACCTGCATCGATTTGGTAGTAGCTTTGAGGTTCTTGTCAAACTCTTGCTTCCTAGCAGCCAAGAATTGAAGCAGACATTCATACGTTGAGTGGAAAAATGATTCCATGATCTTGGTTCCCAATAACATGTTATTCATATGCATCAATCTAGTCTTCGTACAATATGGATCTGGACATCTCTTTTAGCATATTTCAATGGGATAACTAGTGTTCCATGGTTCGTATTGAGTGAGATGTATATCCCAAAGTTTTTATCTGAGCCCCGAGGCAGAAATCACAATGCATCACCTCATAAGGCTTGAATATTTTGAGCTTTCTGCTAGTGTTAATGTGTACTTAAGGCTTGGATCTATTCCTTTGCTACTTGGATGTGCTTATTCTTTCATGGGAATCTCTGGGGTTGATCTATAGTCGACCTTTACTCATGTAATTATTGGCGTTCATCCTGTTATGTGTCTTTTCTTTTTATTTAGAGAGGGATGGTTTTCCCAGACCTCGAAGGAGCTGTGCTTGTTTGCTCCGTACCTCCTTCTGGTAATAGGTGATTTCAGATTCCTTAAGAAATATATTCCCTTTACTTACTTTACTGATTAGTAAAATGGCTCTACTAATAGTTTCTTCTTTTTGTTCAGTGGCATAGTGTGGCGGTATCTCTTCACCAAGCCTATAGCAGCTTATAAGGTAGCTTCTTATTATTGGGAGAAAACTATTCTCCATGTCTCAATTCAGTGTAGCGTAATTTGATAATAAAGCGCCCTTATATTTAATAGGTCACTCGCAGTTTGGCTGCTAAAGGTTTTCAAACTTCTCTTCCGCTTTGTAAGGAAACATTCTTTTCTGCTGCAATGGGGGATCATCTGGTGCAACGGTAGGTTCCTATGCTTTCCTTTTGTACGAGAATCTTCTTCAATATTCTTTCTGTCAAATGTAAAGTTAGACATTTGTCAACAAATTATGTCTGCATAAAGAAATTTTGATAACCTTGATGCGTTTCGAGACAAGAAAGAAGTAGAAATTGAACCGGATGGCTGCTGAATGCTTATTCAAGAAAGCATTCTGGATTGCACTAACCTTAATCATGAATGTCAACTTTCTTGCTCGTTCTTGAACTAACCTTAACCATATTTTTTACGCAACCAGAGTGCTAATAAAGACGTTGGCGTCTTGAAATTGCTTCCACCCAGGTTTTTTAAATGCAAGCGTTCAATTTCCACTTTTTCAGAATACTTTTTATATTTGAGGACAATTATATTGTTGGTGTGACTATGTATCTACTTCAATAAAGCATGTATTGTAATCCTCAAAGTTATTGTGACAATGTCAGGGGCCTAAAACTTCCCTTTCCTTTAGTTACCAGGAACTAATGAAGGGTAGTTCAAGGATGCCATTATTTGATCTAAGGCAGCTGAATGCTTCTCTTCCAGTTCCCTCTGTGCCAAAGTCTTCGATTCAACTTCTCGTAGTGGGTGCGAATGATGATTTCATAGTGGTAATTACTATTCATCATCTGTGCCGGTCATTCCATTTTATGGATACTGTTCCAACATAATCCTGGGGTAGCCTAGAAATGCTCATGTATCTATAAATCCTTCTCAAGGATAAGTATGTAGAATGGTACACTCTGCTCGGAGCCATTGAAGGCCTATGTCTGCATATACCATATTCTTTTTGTATTAATAATCAATGACATTGCGTTAGCTGTCTCTATGATCTGGAGTCCCGCTTACATTTCTCCTCTGTTTTGTACTTAGGATGCTCAAGGGATACAAGAAACGGGCGAATACTATGATGTACCACCAATTTGTGTTGAAGGGGTGGCTCATGACATGATGCTAGATTGCCGGTGGGAGAAAGGTGCGGACATTATCTTGTCATGGCTGAAGGGTTTAAGAAAGGACCAGATATGAATTGTGTTTCTTTTCGGTCTGGTCTCCATTTGGTCTACAGTGCGGACTGTGTTTGACATCGCTTCCTCAACAGATGATCCACCTCAGTTGTAATTGCAAGAAAAGCGCCCAGCAACAGTTTGCTGGTCCATTGTCTGGTTTGTTTTTTGCTATATGCTGCAGGAGGCTGGAGCTATTTGTGATTGAGCAACCTCGGCTGTGTATCAAATTTGGAGAGATATTATGATCGCGTCACTCATTCGTGAGTTTCTCTTTCGAGGATGTTGAAGGAGTTTTCTCCATCCACTTAATGAGAATCATCGTGCAAAAAACGCTGTCCACAATCCTGCAACTGACGCCACAACCATACAAAGAGGATTTTGGTTTACGTACACCGTCGTTTTACTTGGAAGCTGACCGAGCCCTTGCAATTGCAAACCCGTTCAAGTTGAGTGAATTCGTACTTATATGCTGGACGCATGCCGTTGTCTCTTTCGTCCGTGATTGATCCATTGCTACGAATCTAGAAGCCCATAAACAAAGTTTGACTCAGCCCTGTTCTTGTGAAAAATGATGTAAGCCCCAGCTGCCAAAGAAGACCAACTCTGGCCTGGTAGAAAGCACGTGGCTTTCTCTGTTGGGCGACTTGATGGTTAACAAATAGAAAATTTGTTGATTGGGGTCAACGGCGAGGATGGCCACAAACAGGAGGCGAGGGCCGCCAATCCTACCAGCGCGAATCATTCTTCCTAGTGCAATCATCGCCGGTGGAGAGTCGTGGTCAAAGTATGCAAAAGCACCAGGGAATTCACGAGCTCAGTGCTTTTGTTTTTCTTCCTTGGACGAAAGCAAATGAACATTCTATAAGTCCGGATGGTGAAAGATTCATCGCATTTCGATATAAAATGATGAGAGGGAATTGAAAATTTTCAAATAAGGAAAATAGGACGCGGACTTATAATTATTTTGTAGTCGATTCAATGGCCACTTTAGATAAACTCTTTTCTTTATTTCCTTCTCCGCCTTCGAGCAGTGTCTGTAGAATAAGTCGCGTCATGGCGTTTCTTACTGAACAAGCAACGGGTGACATGCTTGATGAATTACTTCAGGTTAACATTCAATATCTCAGTCTTAGTCGACCATTTCTACGTCCAGAGGAGCTTTATTCAATAATTGGTCAATAATTTTTCTCAATTCCCATCAGAATTACAACCAGGATAAGTAACTTTTCCCTGTGTTCCAGATCGGCAGGATCGGCGGAGATGTGCAAATTCAAACTATGAGAATTCTTAGCAGAGGGAAGGTCACAATTTACAAGTACAGCCAAGAGATCCAGAACTTCTCAGGGATGGGATTGGCCACAGTAACACTGACATAGCAGCTAAAACAGCGTCCAAACTATTTTGTTTCTATAGTTCTATCTCTGTCAGATACATGTACACAATCGGAGATGGCTAGAATGAGTACGTAGCTAATAAACCAGTCCGATGTTGGACAAGGTGCCGATAACTCGGTCCGATAACAAACTTGTCCCCAGAGGTACAACAGCCTAACTTCGCAAAGGAGGGGCGTCTTCCCTTTCTCTGTGCGCATTCTCCACGGGCTACAGCTCACGAGACAAAAACGGCGCAAATCGATACTAGCGCAGTTATATCATCGGTCGAGCCTCTCCTCATCGACAACTCGGCAAGCTTTTTGCAGGCGAGAAGGGGTCGTGCAAATTGGCATCCACGCTCATAGCGCGTACTAAATCGACAGCCTCCTGATTCGTGACCTGGTCAAGATAAAAGGAGAAACCAACATCGGTATCAGGATATTCGAAAACTGCATGGATGGTTTTATTTACTGGGTTAGAAAGACATTTACCTTTTCCCAAAGACCATCAGAAGCTAGGACTATGAATTCACAATCTGGCGTTATTGGTAGAGTCTTTGTTTCCGGGTCTGGTATTACCCAACGTTTGAGATGCTGATCTCCAATGCTTCTGGATACGGCGAGCGAACCTTGTATTCTCCAAACGCCGCGACAGCAATCTACATAGGCACCCTGCAAGAAATTTCCATCGCCATAAGCTTACTAAATGTTTCAGCGGTACAACTTAGCGCTCGTTCTTGCTTAACTTAAACTCCTCCCCTTGCTTACCAGGGCTTCAATTCTCTCCCTTTCGCTTTCCAGCGAAGGACGGTGATCGGTGGTAAGGGCCTCTGCAGTTCCTCCTCTGCTCATAACCGCCCGACAGTCACCAGCATTGATACGACAAGTTTGCCTTTCCGGATCCATGCAGAGACGCAGCAGGTACCGCCGTCAGCATTTTCAAGCATGAAATCTGCATCTGTTTTGAGGTGAGCATCTCTCACAGCCTCCTCCATACACGAATCGCTATTTCCTGCCATATATTGCAGGATGTTCTTATCCATGTTTTTGGCTGCAAATTCAGCAGCTTTTGCTCCCCCATGACCGTCAAATACCCCAAAGAAGGCCTGCAATAGCATCGATCCAATCAACCCAGGAAGAAGGGGCAGCAATACTAACAAGTCACCACCAATGAAATCACAATCGAAGAAAGAAGTACGGTGTTATTGCAATGATGAAAATTGCGTGGGTTACCGTCCAAATCCCAAAGCTTCAGACTTTTAGAAACAAAGCGCCTTAATGAAAGTGAAAATCGTATTTACGCAAATTTCTTCACGATCCCCATAATGAAACAGTACCTGCTTAGGATCGCCTTGAATTCCAACAACAGCGGAGAATCGATCCTCCAGGCGACCCCTCCTCCCTCTCTTGGAATACGCTCCATACGTGTCTTCCCGAACCTCCACCTCCTCTGGCCCCATCTCGCGGGCGCCGACCTCGCCAAAGCATGCCGATCCCATCGTTGGAATTGAGAGCCTCGCGGGCCTGTTCCTGCTCAGCACCGAGTTCTCTTTCTCCTCGGCTGCTGGATCTATACGCAACGGCACGGGCAACGGCAGCGACAAAGGAGGCAAGGGCAATGGAGGCGTGACGCTTAGAGGAGAGCAGAAGGACGGTGGCTTGGGGAACGTCGACGGCGAGAATGCCGGAGAATTGACTCCGATTGCCACGACGGCCATTAAAAATTCTAGAGAGAGAGAGAGATGATGATGATGTGATTCTATGTCTATAGGGAACGACTGGATGGAGACAGGTATATAAAGGCCGTCCAGCGCCCCGAGGGAAACGGCAGTTGTTTTGGGCGCTCGACGACCCCTTCCAACGACGCCTGCTGCCTCACCTTTGACTCGGGAGAGTTGACCCGCTCTTGTCCGTTTGCATGCACGCCATGCATGAGAAAATATTGGGTGCCGCCGTGGTAAAGCTGAAGTGGTCCAGACCGCCGTTCATTGTGCGACATATGGTGCACGTGCCTACCTTTTTAGTAAAAAGAAACTCTGTCCTTTCTCCCTCGGTCTCCCCCCGCCCCCCTTCCCGCCCCCACTTTCCATGCCCGACCTTTGTCCTCCGGCTGATCTCTTTTCCCTTCTCCAAACTTTTGAGCCGGAGCCACGGCCATTACGGACCGCGGCGAAGAGCACACATGGAATCTTCGGTAATGGGCTCACTGTCGATGGATCCGTCCCTTTGTTCGCCGACATCTTCTCTATCCTAAGCCACCATGGCTATGGAGCTCGTGGGCTTTGGCTCCATGGCCATGGCTTGTCGGTCCTTGTGCGGTGGTGAGCCATGGGCTTGGGCTCGTCAAATTGGCATTCCGGCCGCAATGTGAGCCGTGGGCTTGAGCTCGTCAAATTGGTGTTCTAGCCTCGAGTGGAGCTCAAGCTTCGCGGCCATGGCGGGCGACGTCTTCTCGATTTTCTGATCGCAAAGCCACGAGAGAGGGGGGAGACTGTGAAGAGATAGAAATTTCTTTTTTGACTGGCGAACTCTTATTTGCCATGTGTTGTACAATAAATGATGGTCTGGACCACGTCAGCTTTATCACATTTGTACCTAATATTTTCTCTGCCATACGTGGTCGAATTTTCGTGGATACGATGAAAGAAAAATCTTTGCATGTGATTGAATATTAAGAGAGAGAGAGGAGGAAATTATTTTGGCTCATGCAAGAAAAAAATTCTACACAAAAATACGAATTAAAACTACGTGGAAAAGAGTAAATAGATTCGTACATAAAATATTTCATTATTTCATCACTCCCCTTCATGCTTAGTCTCGTTTTTTTTTTTATAATACTAATCGTGAAAATATATAAGTGGTGAGGCAAATAGGACCTAAAAGATTTGAACTTAAAACCTCATATTCTAATACAATATGAGATTTTATATGATCACCGTGAATTGTTCTAAAAGTTTAAACTATTAAATAAATACATGATTTGATGTTTAATTATCAATCATAAACGATAGAAAAACCATGGGGGATAATGGAGAGATAACGAGGCGGGTGATTTGGAGGATATGGAAGTTTCCTCCGCAACTGAGTCAAAGCGCTCCTAACGGTTCAACGGTCAAGCGGGTGGATTAAGACGAGACTCGTTCTTGCTGTCGCAAATCTCACGGATCCACCACCACCGGTGATTTGGATATATACCAACGTGCCACGTGTCGTGCGGACGACGCAAGTGCTGGGCTTCTGGTAGCCTCTCACCCCTAAGTGCCTAATTATTATTTTATATTAAATTACCATGGCATACCATATTCAGTTACATCCTAATTAAAAATCAGACGATCAAAATAGCATAAGAGTACGAAGGTTTTTGAGCGGGCATTGACAATGACATTTAGTAAGAAAGCCAACTAGCCAGTGGGATTCGAACTGAGCCAAACTAGGCCAGACCTCAAATTATGTACAAAAAGTTCATGAAAGATGGGCTTGGATAAATATTTAAGCCTGACTTTAAGACCCCAACGCATTCACTTGTCATCTCTAATCCAAATGGTTTTGATCTACAAATAAGAAAATATTTTTTCAACGTAGAGCTAATGTGCAAACTGGCGACGAGAATAGATCATTGTGAGGAAGCTGTGCCTAATTCCCTTTAAAAGCACTAACCCAGTCCCAATCAGGGCTTTTTGTCTTGTGAAAAAGCGCTAACTTGGTTATGCACAAGTCTGGCTTCTGGCCCAAACATTCTTTGTTGTCTCATTAAAAAAAAAAAAGTCAATTTTAGGTCAAATCTCAATTATTGCTCTAATTTTTTTGTTATCTCGTAAAAAGAGAAGCACGAACTTTTAGTGTGTACACAAATCTGGGCCCTATCAATTTTTCGTGGAATGATGCCATTAAAGATTTGACAATGCATTCCACGCGTACTGGATGGAACCTTGTCAGAAACTCGATGAGTGTAGTTTTTGGATATCGATTGAAAGTTTGTGATTTTTCATGAGACGAAAGAAGGTCCAAGTCATAATTGGGATAATTGGGATATAAGTTGAAGTTGGTATTCTTTCTAGGAGAGAAAAAAAAAAAGAGGTCAGAACTGGGATACTAGATAAAGTTGGTGCTTTTAATGAGATAGAAAAAAGTTCGAATGAGAATTGGAATTTGAGCTAAAGTTGGTGCTGTTTAAACGAATCGAGTGGAAGCTACTTCACTATAATGAGTGTTTTTTAGCGAGTACGGTATTGGGTCCTATGTACTTTTAAATGGTGATTAAGCTGATCTAGTAGATTTAGCTTATAAAATATCCGTTCCTTCCTCGAGTAGCGGAACTATAATGGCCATAAATACTATAAGAGTGGCGTATGTGCTGATTTGTCTATGTCTTCCTCCATTTCAATTTAGAAAACATTTGAACAAAAACAAAATTAGATAAAATTTCTCCCAAATAAATCTCTTAGTCATAAAGATGGATATTCACTTAATTCTTAACTCTACCTACCAAGCTAGCACCAAGCTAGCAAAGCCCGAGTTTGAAGATTATTAGTTATTAACTAAGATGTTAAAATAGACATTTATTCAGATGATGAAGATCATCACGCAATAAAATAACTTAAACAGAACAAGAAATCAGAAGATATGCGGCACATATTGACTGGACAAGTCATAATTTTCATAACAAACTACTGATCCTATTTGGGTATATATGTGCAGGGGGGAATGAACCCATCCGATTTCATTTGACTAACTTAATTAATTAGCTGACCTCTGTTCACCTATGCAATTTAAATTGACTTGTCAACTTTTATTACCAATCAATTCCCATATTTTCAGAAGGTACTATAAAAGTAAAGATCTTCTCCATAAATTAAAACTATTTTTCTAAAATAACTTAAATATCTATTTTATTGAGAAAAAGTAGGAAAAATTTAAACTCTCTCTCTCAAAAGACATTATTTGAGATATCGCGTCCCGATTGGACCGACTCAATTCGAGTTCTATTCCAGATCGACCTACTAAAAATTATTCACCAAATTGGCCATAAACAAAGACTTTAAAATTGCTCCACCGGGGTTGAAGAAGTAGAACGTGTCGGACAACCAGCGACGTCCTCGCCTTCCCGGCGGCGAAACCACACGACTCGTGTCATTCTCTTTGCGCATGTCGTTCCTGCGAAACGAACTTGTCACTCGTCCCCCCTTAACCCGTGCCCGCGTCGCCCTCCACGTGTCAGCGTCGCTCCGAGGCGACAGCGGCAGTTCGGTGGCGTTCGATTGGCTCGCCGCTTCGTCGTCTCTATAAATCCACCCCCACGCCGAGCTAAATTGGCCATCTTTTAACTGTGGTGATCCGACGTTGCATGCATAGAGGAAACGTAACGCCAAAAGCGAGAGCTTGCGGAGGGTCTGACGAGAGAGGGATCAGGTCGATGTCGTCCCAGCAGGAGAGGGAGGAGCTCGACCGCCGCGCACGGCAGGGCGAGACGGTGGTCCCCGGCGGCACCGGCGGCAAGAGCCTCGAGGCGCAGGAGCACCTCGCCGAGGGTAAATGCTTTTGACCCGTTGACCAGAATATTAGCTTCGTCACCCCCATGCCGAAGATATTTGATTTCCCTTTTGCAAGAAAAACTATTGCAATTTCTTCTTCGTTTTAATTGCTCGGACGTACCACGTGAGTTATTTTAGTTCTTTTGAATTAGAAATCACGCCCCTTATGACGGATTTATTTACTTTTTTTTTTCCCTCCTTTATCTTTTTGTTGACTGGTGTATATTTTGTAGGGAGACAGAAAGGTGGGGAGACGAGGAAGCAGCAGATAGGGCAGGAAGGGTACCAAGAGATGGGCCGCAAGGGTGGGCTGAGCACCACCGAGAGTCCGGCGGAGAGAGGGCGGCTCGCGAGGGCATCCCGATCGACGAGTCCAAGTTCAAGGCTAGGAGCCAGAGTTAAAATTAAGGAAAGAAAGATAAGAGAGATGTCTAGGGTTTCCAGACTGTCGAGATCGTGTCTGGTCTATGCTTTTGGCTGTTCAACGTAGGTTAAACTCTGTTGCTTTCTGTCCACCTTGTTTGTTGCTGTGATCTGATCGGAAGGCTCTTGTTTCCGAACTTTCTGTCGGATTGTCTTGTTGCTACTCACGTGCTTGCTTGCCTTACGGGTGCATGCCAAGGTTGAAAAGCCAACGGTACACAGGAGGATCCTCAATGCCGAGAGAGTAGAAGTCCTCGGTTTCTTTTTTCTCGGCTCGCTTCTGTGACTGTTCTCCTTTCGAAATGAAAGGAGCTCGGTTTAGAACGAATTATGACCGGAACACCGGAGAGGGGACATGGTCACCTCAGAGTGAAAGGTTTCAAGTTTAGCCGTCTTTCTTGTGTAATCTCGTTCATGGAGAACAAAGGAGGAGCTACAGACAATTGAACTGCAGTACTTCACGATTTTGTATGCGCCAAGACACGTTCCTACCGTGACAAATTTACCCAATATTATACCTGACCATCAAATTTTCAAACTATGATAAATTTATCCTTCATTAGTTTTAATTTATATCAAATTGTTAAATTGAATGATACGTCTCGAATTCATTTGAAAATCAAAAAGTGTCAAGTTCATTTGAAAATCATCCAATTCAGAAATATGAAGGTAAAATTTAACAAAACTGATGGAGAGTAAATTATCATGGGTATTCAATTGAATATTTTTATATTCAAAAAAATAATTTAAGGTAAATTTGTCGCATTTGTACAAGTTGGGGTTTTTCAAATTAAGTCTACTAGTTCCCTTCTTTTGTAACGAACGTCGGGAAGTGAAATGGGCGGCTCGGCCCACATCTGTCGTGGAACAATTCGGCCCATTCCAATCCGGGATGCGACCGATGCTTAGCACCGACTGTCGGGCCGAAAGGGATGGGCCCAAAATTTGAGCTAAAGGAACTCGGCCATTTGGGCCCACCGGTGATTTGAAAGTGGACATCGTTGCGCACCATCCGCCATTCGGCCCCACAAAGCCCGAGACTAATGTCGCGTGGTGCCAAGCCTAGTAGAAGCCCAGCCCGGCCGTTTGATACCAGTTCGATGCCGCTACGTGATTCGTATTCTTGAGTTTGAGGGGATGCTACGTAAGACGTAAGTGCCCTCCCCCGCGGCTAGGGAAAAGAGTAATAATCCCTTGCGTGTAAAATGTAAAATTGAACGTGAACGGTGCAAGGATTTAGATAACAACGGTACGGGTCAACTGATATAAATGCATGGCGGGTCCAAAACAACGTAGCGGGCAAACCTAAGAATTTATATCGATTAAAGACACTACAGCGACTAAGGTGAGACGCGAAAGGAAATCTAAATAACAAAGGGAGCACCTCGAGGAGCGGACATGGTTTTTGTGATAAAGCTTGTACATTGAACAAAGAGAGTAAATTGCAAATAAAAAGTATATCTAGTAAATGGTTGCATCAAATGTATTAACTAGTTGCGAAATGTATCACTTGCAAATAGCAGAAGAGTACTCTTTTGCTATGACTTGACCGGATACACCTAAGTTGTTTGGTGTCTGAATTATAATCAGATAGGGTTGAATAGATGGGATAGAAATTCATGAATTTTTCTGTACGCTATCATATTCACATTCTTATTGTGCATTATTTGGTAGGAACCGTCTATTTTATTGTAAATGAATCTCCCACGATTTGCCTTAAAAAAGGACAAAACAAAACCTCCACGATTCACCGTAAATAAATTCACAATGGACAAACGAAGACAAGTCTGATAATACACATGATATTGTAGGATCTGAACTTTAAGTAGCAAAGGAGCTGAGTTTAGCATTCTAGAGCCAGAGGCTCAAGTACAACAAAATATAAACATGCTACAGTGACATCGACAGATAGATCTGCCTTTGGATATCAAATATAGTAAGAGATGAAAAAAAAAAAATACATGATCATTCGCCAAATAATATCGAGTTGTGATTCCCGCACCGCTTTCGTGATGTTCAGTGTGCACACTAGAGAGTACGGAGGATAATGAGCTTTGCTTTCTTTATACTTCGGAACCTGACACGGACCCAAGAGAGAGTTGTGGAGGGAATGAGCTTCAACTTTCTTGTTATTTCACGAACTTTCGATGTGGACCAAAGAGTTAGAAGGAGAAGAAGCTTTGATTCTCTCGTCTGCGATCAGCTTGAGGGATTCAAAAAACGTATCGTTTTTCGATTATGATTGCGCCTTTGTCGATTCATAAAATGACGATTTAGCTTAGAACCCATCAAGCTCAGCGAGAAAATCATTCCTTACGAAAAAGTCCTATTATAACAGCACTCTTGTCCATGGGAAAATATCTTCAAAGTATAAGGATTTGCTACGAAAGGACTTCGTTTAGCGAGCATGTGCGGAAATTCAACGAGAACGAAGACAAGAGTATGGGAAAAGAGTCGTGAAACAAAGTAATGGACGAGAAAAGAAAGAGAGCTAGGGCGGTTTTTTTAGAGGTCTCCTGCCCCTCGTTTTAGACAACTAGAAAGATAGTTTTCAAGTTGAATTGTTCATTTGAAATTTGAATTGTTCTACTTCATTTTCGTTTACTCATTTTTGTATTATTTTCCCTATCTCATTATGTATTTTTTGTATCCTAACTACATCTCAAAAAGATGGCATGTGAATATCCATCGTAGAATGTAAAATTAATTAGACCTACATGAAAAACAAAAACGAAGGTTTTTTTGTATTTGGCAATTTTATTTTTTAGCACCATAATTGAATTCAAATGTATAATCTAAAGAAATTTTGCTTATCATGTAAAAACAACTTAAACACTACGGAACACAAGACCCTCGCCACCTTTTTCCATCCTGCATGCGAGTATTTCTTGTCCGGGGATTTCGGTCCAGCCTGATCCTGTGACATGTACCGAACCACAATGCTCGAATCCACGCCACCAAGTACGTTTGAACGGACATGAAGTACCCGCGCAATCATGGTTCCGAGTTATGGCCGGGATAGTGAGCAAAAACAGCTACTGAAACAAGTTGCGAGCCCGGTGCCCTTGGACTGGGCTGGTGCGGCCCGAAGATAGATGGGGCCCAGGCCCAGTAAGGTCCGCCTGACAAGGGCCGGGCCCGCCCGCCGAAACGGCAACTTCAGTAGGTTTCAAGCTGAAACCCCCGCCATGTCCCACCTTCCCCCAAAAATGGCGGGACACAACAGATCGCCAGCTTCACCTTCACAGTCTCTCACGACACTGGTCACCCGTGCCCTGTTCGGAAAACGAGTCGAGGACGGTCGTTCTTGTGATCCAGGCTCCACGGCAATGTCCCCCGGGGGTTCGCCATCTGAAAGGCCTGGCGAGTTCAAGCCTGTCGGGTTGGTGGCCGAAGCGCTCGACGGCAAGCCCTGGATGGACTCCGCCGACAAGTTACGATACTTCCTATTTCGGAATCCAATGTCGCTCAGAGAAGAGGTGTGACGGCCGCTCGACGAGCGGCTCGCGATCACGAGATTTCATAAGAGGGAACAGCGAAATGGTAGTCAGTTCGCCAATCAGCTTTGCTTTTTGGCCCTACTCGGTGATGCTATTCAGATTGAACGTTGGATTTTGCCTCAGTAATTTACCGGGATCAATCTGGGCAAATCAAAGACAGTACTTATAGATCGCATTCATAAAAAAAAGTAAACGACGGAAATATGTTATCCGAGTTTACTCAATTGAAAATGTAAGAAAAAATACCTTGTGGTAAACATAATATCTTCAGGCAAGGTATATAGGCTTAAATCAGTTACCCAGAAAAGTTGGTACTTTGTCGTTAAGTTCAGAAACCAGACAATGAGCACAGTTTAGCGAAAGTTCACGCTAGCAGGTGTGGGGAAAAGTGAAGTAGAGTGCGCCAGTGGTTTACGAGAGTGAGATTTCACGCTAGCTGGCCCTGAATGAAGTGGAAGGTTTAATTGATGACTATGATTTGCTTGCGTTCTTTGGGAGTTCACATCCCGTTCTAAACCCGTAATCTATCAGCAACATCATGCGTACTGAATTTACTAGTAGCAAATCCATTCCCCCCCACCCTTTCTCCTAAAGAGGCTGACTCGCAAATATTATCGGAGGAGTACTGCATAAGGGGGAAGAGACTCATTGAGCTATGTAAAACTATCTCGGAAAATGTTAGGCCTCTAAGTAACGTATGCTAATATTACGATATCCATCTGAAAAAACGTTTCTGGTATATATATTACAAGTTCAACCCCAGCAAATGTTAAAAAATGAAACTCCTCTGTTATTAGTGTTAGGGTAGTACTACCTTTTGTTTTGGTCTTTCTAACGCTATAAACAGTGCACATTTTGGCAGTAATCCTGGCGCAATTTTGTGTTCTACAAGGGAAATGGAGTCCTTGTGAGTTTTGCCACCGTAGCACACTAGAGCAGCAGTAATCTTACTTTTCTTGCGAACTTGCTGCGGACAGGAGAATAGGAATACAGGTTACACGCGTTATGAAAAGTTCTAAGTAGCTCTCCACATCATGGAGTCAGAGTCTAAGAAACAATATCATCAATCATTGCTTATTCCTAGATGCCACTATTGACTTTGCTGCGACCTTCTCGGTACTGCACTAGTTCGCAGGACTCCTCAAAAGAAGTGATTCTGATCTAGAAATCTAGAGCACTAATATTCACGCAAGGATATGCTTGTGCTGTTAGGTCTGAAATGACGGCCTGATACTATTTCACGTGGCAGAGGGGATGCAAATCGGGTAGTTTTGAAAGATGAGGAGCAAATGGTATGGCGGCAAACATTGTGGGGAAGGTTGTTGGTATTTTCTCATTTATCGCAGAAAGGCCTAACCCTTTGGATAGTATACATGTATGACTCATCACTAATGTGCAATAAGGTGCTTTCGAGGATTAGGGCTTCAAGATAGTAAAAATTTTCAAATGTTTAGATAGTCGTGAAAGGGTACACAACCTTTTATCGACCACGAGATATCAAGTAACCCTTTTTAATGGATATAAGAGGGCAGTCAGCTGCTATCAGAAGGAATAATATCCTATTCCCATCTAGAAATTATTTATCAGGATAGACCTTTGTTGCTCATAAGTCGTTAAACGTTCCATCCATTCCGAAAGTTTGTGGTCAGTGACACACAAAATGGGAAACCCGTAGTAAGTTCCGAATAATAACATGTCCTTAATCCTTAATCTAGGGTCTAATGGGGACAAAGCTCCTACTCGACACTGGAAAGACTGCGATTAAAGCAACTCAGGGAAGTCTCCATTGCACAATGCAGATAATGAGAAAAAAGAAGCATCATTGTATCTCATCTATACCCATTGTCAAGTGATAACTTGTTTCCTTTATTTGCTTACATTCTCTCCCATTGAACCTCCGATAACTCTTCTCATAAAATGTTGAAAACATAATGACCTTCAATCGAATATCAAAACCTTCTAATTTCCCTGCCCCCAACTTCTCTTCTTTCGAAATTCTATCATCATTTAATCCATTATTTTTCTATATCTACCAATCCTCACAATACATCTTAACCGCTAACCCTACATCTCTCTCTCTATAACAACCCTTATCATAATCATCCTCCCTCTTTATCACAATCCTATTA
>JAGVVM010008760.1:0-14639 GCA_019149425.1 Psidium friedrichsthalianum
GAAACAACGCTCATCCTTCAGAGACTAGTCCTCTTCATCTTAACACCTTTACTTCTACTAACTCAGAAGTAGATACATGACTCTCTCTCTTTGATCTGAACATCAGTCTGGATTATATGAGCTTCTTTTCACAACTCATCTCTGAAAAGCAATTTCAATGTGTTACTTAAATTCTTGAATAGACGGAAAGTTTTGTCAGAGTCAAAACATCAGAAAACAACTTCTTCAACACAATAGACATCTCAAGGCTTTTCAGAAATTTGACTGACTTGTCCCGAAAGATCAAACTTTGTTGAAAACCCCATGAAACAGTGTTATTGGAAAATATTCGTCGAGACTTCTTTTTCCCCAATCAATATCCGAATCATGAGACATCCTGTCTTCTAATTGAGTAATCTAACCAACGATTTCGTCAAATTCATCGATTTTCTCCTATACGTGAGTCACTTCCATAAATTTTAAGTCAAATTTTCTCCATCATGAATATAAAGAAGGATAAAACTTTTCTATAAACAAACTGCCAAAAATTGAATTAGGAATGAAAGATAAAAAGACCAAAATTAAAATCCATCTCGACCGTAGCAGGTAGGATTCCTATGACGGCCATACGTAGGGACTGGTATGAAGCCATGTGGAAATTTTCGAGACCACCGTGATCGAGATTTTATGTCTCATTGATTACCAATTAGACAGTTTTTAACATAAGCCATATATCTCTAAATCTTAAAGGCATACATGTCCTCATGAACCTCAATTCGGTTGATATCCGCACGTTATAACCAATTTAGGCTTGATTAAGTGTATAGAATTTCGCCCAAGCCACTCTACGCATTGAGAAACTCACAAATAATAATAATAAGAATAATAATAAATAAATAAATAAATAAATAAATAAAAGAGTACATACCATCATTGAGAAAAGGCAAAAAAGTCAGAGCAATACTTGCCATGACGGCGCACGTGTCCATTAAATTACGTGGTCTTATTGGCGCTTTATATCATTCAAATGGTCGAGATGGAGTCCTTGAGTGCTTACATGATTTGTTTCAGAAGCAAAGGGGTCTTAAAGATCATCATGTTTTAAATAAAAAATAAAAAGACCGAAACCTCGAACAAAAATTTACAAGCGTATAGAGAGCAATAAGGATGTTGACATTCGATGCCACTTGGGCATCCCTTCGCGAGAGCCCGTCAAATCTTACGTAAGAATAAATGGCGATGCAACTTCATGATAATGTCTTCCAAGTACGTCTTTTCTTACCATCTTAAGAGACATTTTCACAACTACTCGTGATTTTTGTTTGGCTTTGCATGTAAATCTCCAGAGACGTGTCCATCGCATCATGCTCGGTGTCGACTACAAGAAGTTAACATTATTTGGCCAACAAATAAAAAAAAACCATGATGTGGTCAGTCCTGGATGTGTGCTCGTAAGTGTAAATTGGAGAGAGGTTTGCTATTGAACTTGCCTAATATATCATGCTATTAGCAAAAAGGTTCTGGCAACAGAGAACTGGAGAGTATGCCTAGACAGGTAGAACTAGAGTAGATCCTATAACACGAGCCTTCTTTTCCGAGAAAAATAACATAAATCAAAGGCTCAGCACTCAACCGATAGGGTTCCGTATTTTGAGGAACAGCCACAAACTACGGCTTATCCATAAGCAAAGCAAGGGCTAGGAGATTGATAGTTGATCCTAGCAGAATAAAGCGTTGTGCTCAACTTCAACGGTTGACTGGTTGGAAGGATTGCTTTAGGACCGTCTGTCTTTCCCTCTCTTCTCTTAGCAAAGTAGTTCAAGTCCACACTTTTCCTTCTATTGTGGAAAGAGGAGAAACTCGACGATAAGCATGTTTCATTGAACATCATTGTCCTGTGTTAGTTCGTTTTTCCCAGCAAGTTACCACTCGGTGACAAGAGCTTACCAGTAGGGTACATGCGATCACCATGTATCTCTTGCTCTTACTCTTCAGTTCCCTTTAGATCAGTAAGACAATTATTCTCCCGATGATCTTATCGAACAGTACAACATCTCATACGCACAACACACTGAGTTTGGCATTCGTCACTGACAAAAAATTCTGTCATTTCTCCACAGTTTCTGAGCTATGTCGAGGATTGATGAAATCCACAAAATGTACGGCATATCCTCTTGTCAAAAATACAGTCCACAACAGGTCGGGAGATGAGTATCTTGTTGATTATTAGGTTTTCGTATCGAGAGCTTGCGGGAAAAAAATATTGAAATAGATTTCAGAATAGATGAATGCTTTGCGGGCCTTGCAGTGAATTAATGTTTGTGAATGTTTTCTTTTTGTGCAAGTTATAGCTTGATATTGCCATGTTGTCTTAAATCATTGATGATGACAGAATAGAAAGTCTAGAAGCAGAAACTTCCACCATGTTTTCGGTTGAGTTACTCATGAATCTGCACCATTCTCTCTTCAGTTACTCGAGTGACGAATGTGCATATCAGGACGCTCATCACCTGACAAAACAATATACAAAAAGTCAAGACAGTATAAGGTTTAAATAGAGGAATTCTGCTACTTAAATAGAACACTGTAGAAATTGTGAGTTTATCGTCCAGGGTCTAGCATCATCTACTAATTATCCAACAAATACATCAACAATACTACTCAAGCTCGAAGCAGTCTAGCTGTACTCACAAGCCAGAGAAGATGTCCTTGAGGAAATGAGCAGCTTGATGTCACAACCTAGAGTTGGCTTGATCTGCCGATGAACTCTGCGACAGAATCGATAAGATATTTGAGAAAGTGATGTGGGTGCATAAAAATCAAAGCTAGCATGTTCTTGCACACTGATGATTGCAACTATCTACATATATCTTAATGCTTTTCTGAGGATGACCAGTCATGCATCTACTAATCTAGGTCCATGCAATGGAGCCGCCCTAAGTCGATGGATCTCTAGCAACTTCAAAGTGAACTAAAATTGATCTGGGCTTAGCAAACATAATCAAAGGCACGTAGTTCAGAATTTTTCACCAGAGGAATCCCTTTGGCTGCTCTTTCAGCCAGGTAGGGGCACGGCTTAAAGAAATCTCCATACATCTTTGACCATTCATCCAATTTTGAACAAATGTGTTTGGAACCCAATGAATCGGCCCAGAAGAGAACACCTCCCCTGCATGGCACAGCTTTAGATTTTGCACAAATAAAAGAAAACGGAACCTGTGAGCACTTAAAGATCACATACCGATAAGGTGGAAAGCCCATGCCCATAACAGCAGCTATGTCAAGGTCTGCTGCCTTGACAGCGATTCCTTCAGCAAGGATTCGACAGGCCTCATTTACCACAGGGAAGAATATCATCTCCACGATGTCGTCTTCTGCTATATTTACGAGCTGTTTAATAAGAACACCATATTAGTGAAGAAGAATGATGGTCATCAATAGGAGAAGACTGCAACTTCAAAAGGTTGCAACTACTTCTGAGCTTCTAACAGTAATACAGCATAAACTTCACACAGAAGATATCATATATATCTCGACTAGCATGAAATGGTGTGGATTTTCTTCACTGTTCTGTTTTTTCCCGTGGTTACAGATTAATGGTTATCCACTCCACGATTTAGAGCACAAGCAAGGATGAAAAATCAGTTTTTGAGCGATTGAAAGCGATATGATTAGAAAGAAGCTATCAAAACTCAACCAACAAAACAGGCATTGATTTTCTTTTCTTTCTTTTTTAATTTTTCTTCCTGGATACGGGTTAATGGCTATCCCCTTCCAAGTTGTAAAGCACAAGCGAGCGTGATCAATCAATTGGGGGTGGGGTGGGGGGGAGAGAGAGAGGCCTTATGGTCCACACTAACACCAGAATGCTTCTGGCCTTCTCGATATATTTTTCTAGATCAGGATCTGGGGTAGCTTTGCGCCTTTGGTCATAATGATAAAATCCTTTGTTGGTAGATTCTCCTGCAACAAGAGCAAGAAGAATTCAGTGTAGAAAAGAAAACCAAATGGCTGAAAAAGCCAAGTCCCAATTTTTTATGCCCCATTAAATAATTCATTTTGTGTGTGGTTCTTGTTTGTCTTATTTTTGGTTTGACAATTGGCAGTGTCGTCCTTTGTCTGGCGCAAGTTTGCACCGGGTGTTAAAAGCATATCTCTCATCAATTAATTATAGTGCTTGATAGGGCCTTCTATGCATAAAGTCTCTCTCCACCTAATAGTATAAGGCTTTTTGGATAGACTTCCTAAAAAGTTTGAAAATCAGGTCATGATGCATCAGTAACAGTTTTACCAGCTCTCTTATCCTCCTGCAAGATGGAGATAAGCGTTGATTTATACGTTCTTTCAGGGAAATTCTCCATGAATTGCATGCCAGTAGCAATTGCAACCTCAAAACCAACAAGGTCAGCTAATCTGCCAGCATACAGTAAAAACTCAGTTAAACATTCAACCATTTGGCGAGGAAAATGAAAATGATTCAAATTCTAGAATGTTTTAAGACCTGAAAGGACCCATTGGCATCCCAAATTTGGTAATCGTGTTATCAATCCTGTAGGGATTGGTGCCACGCTCAACGAGCAAAAGAGCTGCTTGTGTGTAAGGGAAGAACATCCTGTTTACAGCAAAGCCTACACAATTCCCAACCACCACTGGGATTTTCTTCATCTTTTTCCCAACATTAAGCAAGTCGATAACAACCTGGGGGGATGTACGCCGAGTACGAACAATTTCCAAAAGAGGCATGACATGTGCAGGACTGCATTGGAAGTGGCTCCTAGGATTTTAGCAAAACGAAGGCAGGAAATGAAGAACAAAAATAAGAACTACATCACCTGAAAAAATGGGCCCCAACAATCCGATCTAGGGACCTGGTTCTCTCACCAATGATGGTCAAATCAATAGTGGAGGTGTTGCTGGCGAGTATACAATATGGTGGGCAGTATCTTTCGAGCTCAGCAAATATTTGTTGCTTCAAGGCAACATCCTCGTTAACAGCCTGTTTAAAGCATCAAGTACAAGTACTAAAGGAACTTCCCAAAATCCTCCTTAAGATAAAATTGTTGGAGAACATCTTCTAACTACCTCGATAACCAGGTCCACATTTCTGAAGCTTTCATAGTCCAACACACCACTTAGAAGGGACATTGTTCTTTCAAGCTTCTCCTCAGTCATTTTGCCTTTCTTAACATGGCTTTCCAGATTTGCTAGAAGGACACAAACTATTAACAAATGGCATGCCTAAAAAAGTGAAAGTTAACAAGAACAGAAAAGTGCTTGAATGTCTTTCCCAAAAAAAGAAAAGTGCTTGAATGTAAACAATAACATGCATCAAAATAATACTATTGTTACCTTTGACTCGTCTTATACCAGCATGCAAATATTTCTCGTTTACTTCTTTGAGGATGACTGAATAATTATTAAGTATTAATGCAGTCGCTATTCCAGATCCCATTAGTCCTCCACCAAGAATAGCAATCTTGTTGACTTGCCTAGGCATCAAACCTCTGTCTGTGATACCAGGGACCTATTTCACAGCAGTGGAGTGTCAATTTACACAAGTTTCTAAAAAGTTCAGTAAGTCAAGATGAGTAACATTGAATCCAGACTTTAAAAAGCTTTCATCCACTACGATTCAGCCAGGGCCATATACCACTATAAAGGGCCAGCTAATTAAGTTTCTTTTTTGTTTAAGAAAGCAATAACTCCTTGTGCTTTTATGAACAGAGACAGGTTTGATGAAGCTAGTTACAGCCTTTCTCTTACTCTGCCCTCAATGGTCAAAAGAATTGTGGAAGTCACATCTGAAAATGTGACATGTCATTAGGAAAGGGAGAGACATGTACTACATTGAGAAACGAATATGGTGAAATCGTCATTAGATCTGGAAAAACTGAAAACGAATCGATAACCTGTCCTCATTAATAGGGTAAGGGTGGACATTTTGGCAATCCGCGAAAAACCAAGTGAAATCCAAGCTGGACATTTCCAGATTGGATTAGGTCAAAATGGTTCAACCTGATTTGAACCGACATTTAAAGTTTTTTTTTTTTTTGCCATGATCATAGTTGAATTTTTGAAGAGTCAAAATGATACGATATCCAGTCTTATTTAGCTTAGAACAGATGTATATTATATATATTGACCGAAAATACTATATATTTCCTATATTTCCAATATAGAATCCAAGTTGGATGGATGAATCAAAAAACAGTTATACCTATCATTCAGAATGATACGATATCCAGTCTTATTTTTTATTCATTCATCCAATATAGAAGCCAAGTTGGACGGCATAATGTTATTAGTTGGAGTGTAATTCATAAGTGCTTTATCGTGTATTAAATTTTTGGGTAAAAAATATATATTTGCTACAATAATTGCTTTTGATGATATGAACCCATATTGACCCAGAACTCAATCTGCTCAGTTGCCAAGTCTAACTGTTGTACCTTCACATGAATTAAAAAATCAGACATTTTCCAAAAGGTAATCCACACTACCAGGTGACAAACCATAAACCAATCTTTGATAAAACAACTTCAAGTAACCAAAGAACAATATGAAAGTCATAGTAGCCATTCAACAGGATATGGATAGAATTTCATGAATGTCTTTTGAAAAAATGTAACATCCATGAATCCGTGTCATTGCCCAAAGCATGTAAAATACCAAATTCAAGGCCAAAAGCTTTGTTTTATCCTCCTTTTTTTCTACGCCAGATCAACAGTATACAAACAGAGAGTTATGCTCAAACCTTTGAAGCTCCACGTTGAGCAAAGAAGACGTGGACCAAGCACTTGGTGGTGTAAGATTTTTGAAGCTGTTGAGACTCCTTAGCCTCCTGCCAATACATGATCTGGTTCACAATACTTCACAATTTAATCCAATAAGAAGGCTACGAAAGCTAGATTAGGCAGTACCTTCCAAAGTCCAGCCTGTGGATCAGAGATTATACCCTCTTCAACAACATCAATGCAGATCAGAGGATGCTTGACATTAAGAGCCTGATTTTTGACTTGAGATCTCGCAAAATTAAATATTTTCCTTGTCTCCTCAAGGGATCCTAGCCTGTCCGTCCTGTAAAGCGAAGCAATCCATGGTCTCCTGCACTGTGAGATATCCAGAGCCCATTTTCGGGCAGTGGGTAGAAGTTCATTTGATGATATAACAGCATCCACAAGGCCCAAACTGCATGCTTCTGTCCCTTCCACTGCCTTTGAGGTCTATATGGTAAGTCATTGGGGGAGCGCGGGCAAGTTACTTGACATATTCAGAACTAGTATAGAAGCAAAAAACAGAAAACCCATAAAGCCAAAGGGTACCAGCATCATCTCAAGTGATTTGGAGAGACCAACAAGGCGTGGAAGCCGCTGTGTTCCTGGTGCAGTTCAGGTGCATGACCTTAATTATATATAAATAAAAAAAAATGAAAAATCACATCAAATATGCTAGTGTGTGCAATAAGATGAAGCTTCAGGTAAAGCAGTCATAAGAACTTTAAGCCATACTATTAGAGGTCATTATAACACCACCACTAAGGAAATGCATTAACCCTTGTTCTTCAGGCACCTTAATATTTCGCTTTGTCACAAAAAGAAGTCCCAGTCCAGAATTTAGCATTTAATTTATTGTGGATTAAATCTGAGAGAACATAGATTGTAAATTCTGACATCTACTTGCTAAATGGATGGTTCAAATATACAATAGATGAAATACAAAAGTAATGAGATGCAAGAACCAGAATAAAACAAAGCATTCTTTATTGTCCTGCTATAGTCTTGTTGTTCTTCACTGAACTTTAGTAGATTTTACATTTACGTCACTACTCGATGCACAAACTTTCATTCTTTTTTCTTTCTCAATTGACGCGCCTTGACTGATATCTGGTCAATTTTCTATGACAAGCTTGGTGTAGCTGCCACATGGCGTTGCTTCCAGAAAATTGGCAACGAGTTTCAAACATGTCACTATTTTACCGGATAAGAGGCTGCATTCCAGTCATAGTGCATCAACATCAACATCACCTTTATCATTGGGGTCGGCGGTCGATGAACCCGAAGCAAAAAGCTTAAAATATACTAAAAATAAAAGCAAACTAAATGAAAGTTCAACGCATGGTCAGTAAATGCATATTGTTTGTCTGTATTTATCTTTTAAGTGATTTGTGTAATGTAAGGACCATGGTAACTTGACAAAGGAAATAATAGGTGCAACTTATGGCCAAAAAATTAGAGAAATTCAAAGGTGGAACAGATCCTAATGTTTATTCAGAGACATAAGCTAAGCAGTTAGAATCTAGGTCTCTATCATCCTCGAATAGCCTAATGCCACAGCTTAATAAGTAAAAGCACTTGATCAGACTGATAACAAAAATGCTACATAAATGTCCCAAGCTCTTGGTCAAGATCCGTGCATGATGTGGCACTGGATTACTAATGTTCGAGATAGATCAAGCAGTAGGTTTGTTTGAATTTAAATAAACAACATCATACAGAGGGATGACGTGTAATCCAATACACATCTATCCAAACTCAGTTTTTAGATTAACACTTCCACTACCCAATGCTGCTTCTGTTACTGCTTGATCCCTTACTCTATGCCTAAAATCCAGACGAAATTAACTGAGATCCCAGAAGGGAAAAATGGCGAAGAAATTGTACATCAATCGAGTGTAATGGATATGGAAAACTCAGAATTTGGCACTATAGTCTTAGAAAATGGGTTATTTGCACTTTGACATGCTGGCCATTTCTAAGTTTCAACTACCTTCATATGCACTGCCCAAAACAAAATTCATATGCAACTTCAGTAAGATGGAACTTTGAGCTTAGCTTATATGATGATACCTTGCATGACTCAATAGAATGAGAACCTTATATTCCTTGGGGCAACATGCCAGTGAAAACAACAGTGTTCTGTAGCAATTTTTTTTTGTGAACTTAGTTTGCTGCAATTTCATTATTGATTCACTGTTTAGAGGTACCAAAAACGTACGTGGAGTCGGATAAATATCATGAGCAATAAAACCATTATGTGCACCCGATCTCAGTTCACATTTGAGAATTGCATTAACTTAAACACTTCGAAAAATAACTGAACATGTTTCAAAGAAATAATGTTTCTTCTGTTAAAATTAGTGAAGGGAAGCTGATTCAGGTCACGAAGTATTGCATTGACATTCACCTTACAGATGATACAACATGCCCCGTTAAACAGATATCTTGAATGCAATTAATGCAGACAATGCTCAACTTGAATAATGGCATTACCTCCAAGTCCAGGAATCACACCAAACTGAAGTTCAGTGAGGCCTAATCGCGCGGTAGGAGTCGATATTCTTGCATGGCATGCCTGATCAAGAAAAACGGAAAATTGAAAACTGAAAAATAATGTTCTAAACCCATAAAGGAAAATCTCATCTATAAACAAAAAGGTATTAGCACCATAGCGAGTTCTAATCCTCCACCCAAAGCGACGCCGTCAATGGCAGCAACAGAAGGCTTCTTAGCCGCTAAAAAGAGAACACATGATTGAATAAGCAATAAGTGGAGTAGGAAGCAATAAAAGACAAGCACATACCTTCAACTGCATCAGTGAAGAAATCAACTGATGTATGACCAGGCTTTGTTTGTTCTGTGAGAATTTAGACAAAGAAAAGGACATGATAATGTAATCAAGAGTCGACTAATATAGTATGAAAACAAACATCCAAGTAATATACCTCCCCTGCTTTTTTGTCCGCCAAAGCCGCTAACGTCAAAGCCCCACAGAAAATGCCTTTTGCACCTGTTCCAGAAAAGAATTGTCCCAGCATTTCAATCCTTCTGGATGCAAGATATACAAGAGGGAAAAAGAAATCTGATCAATACCCGTGACTACAACTGCTTTCACATCTTCTCTCCCCATAGCCTGCTCATAGCTCTCACTTAAGCTGCGGAATACTGGGAAAGGCAAAGGAAAAGATCAGTTACACGTTTACAGCTATTATAGTAATGAATTGTTTATCTGAACTTTGGCAGAAACACATATCCTAAAGCCATAAAAAAGAGAGACAATGCCTGTTAAAAGCATGGTGAATGGCAGAGTTGAAATGTGCCAACATGAAGCAACCATACACAGAGTTCAGCGGAAGTGAACAAAGGTCAGAAGTTGCGCCACATTTATATTTAACGGGTACAACTTTTTCCGTAATACTCACTTCTAACAGCAGCTCCCTGTCCACTAATGTTCAAAATTGGCGAGTTGTTCAATGTGAAATGAATTGAGTCTAAACATTATCTCTTCTGCAGAAATTTCAACACAAGTCTCCCATACTAGATCAATCCCCCTAACAAATGGGAAAAGAACACTAGAATTCCTGGAGCTTGCACACGTAGTGCAATCAATCCAAACTGCTCAATTGCCACAATCAAGTCCTAAATATTTTCTCTGAAAATTTTGCAATCACACCATTCCAGTCATCAATTCTATCACTGCTACTATATGGCAACCTCTGCCGCACAGGAAATTTTCTTCCGCTGAGTGCGCATTTGCAAATGACAGCTTTGATTTGGCAATTTGGGTAAAAATTTCCCGACTCGATAGTGCCAATTGAATGATTCAGGACTTAGTTAGACTCCACACACAAAGAGTAGACTTTCAGCGAACTTTTCACACAACGAATATTGCAATCTGCTTGCTATACGGATTAATCGCCCAAGTGCTTCAGTTTATTGTTCCATGACTGAAACGAAAGTTTGACTGCAACCAAGTGAGACCAAGAGATGTATTCCATTCTTAGCTAAAACTTTAAAAGCTTAAACTAGTTGATAAAAGCGAGGTCACTCCATCATCGCCGATGATCACCTTCGAAATTACTGTATCCACAATAGGCAACCGAAAAACATGAAGAAACTCCAACCACCAAAAGAAAATGTCGGCGAGTACGTTAAAACCAATCAATGGCAGTGGGACAGCATTCGACAAATCGAAGGATGTTTGGAAAGGATCAGAGGATGTACTGTCGGCATTGAGAGCATGACAGGAGGGTTGACGACTGGTGATGAGAGCGACGCCATCATCGCCAACTTCCAAAACCGCCGTTCTCTTCGCTTCGCGACTCATTGAGCTGCGACTGGGAATTGAGAAGACTTCGCTGCGCTTTGCAGTTTTTCTCTTCTCTTTCAGGGAGGACGCGGGGCATTTTTATGCACACGTGCCTTTTATGCCAAATTCTCACGTGCGACAAAGCGCATTAAAGTCATTTCGATTATGCATTGAGAATTACAAATGACATGACTATCCTAGACATATGAAATTTTGTTCCGTTTCTCTTAAAAGAAGTTAGTAAGAGTAATGAAAGTTACTTTATGTGTACAAAAGTTAATGGTCTTGACCTTTTTGAAGTGAATCTCGAGAGAGTAACGGATTGTTTAGGCGAACGCAAAGAACTATCTTGCGAAATGTGGCACTCGCGCTTTCCCAAACTCAGGATTGAAACATTACCATAGGCTTTTTGTTTCTTAGGTCGCGGGTACAGTCTTCATTTTAAGATCCTCGGGGTTCCTCCACTATAGAGTTCACGATGACACCTTCCAAGATCTCTAGACGAAGTCCTACTCGATTAGGATTGAGACAGCCACTTTAGAATTCTTCTGAGCATAGGCCTGAGCCCTTTAGGGAGTACTTCAAACCAGGGACTTGACTTCATCGGGATTTGAGACGGCGCATTCGAATTCTTTGGACAAGAACAACGACCCACAAAGTGTTAAGATTAAATAATGCCCTAGGAGGTCTTCCAAGATGGTCAAGTGCAGAGGAGTTCTGTTGCAAGTACCAAAATTAAACAGTCATTTGATAGTCTTCCAGTGGGATGAAAATCATCTTTAAGAATACAGGCGTGGAGTTTTATAAGAAGCTTTGGTTGGAGCGAATGGGTTGGAATCACCGAGATAGGTCTAACAACCACACTTTGCCTCTTCTATGGATACTTGATTATGAGAAAATTGTCCAAAAAATTCTAAAATATTGTATGGCGGCCGATTCAGTCCTAAACCTTTTGATTTGATCAATTTAGTCATAAACTTTATGAGGATTTGCCATTTTGCCGGGATACTCGATGACATGGATACGATTGTTCTATATGGCGCAGTTGAATGACGACCGTGGACAATTTTTGAATTTTTTTAATTTTTAAGATGTTATTTATTTTTCTCTTTTTTTTTTTAATTCTTCTTTCCCGAAAGGCCGGCAAAGGTCGCTAGCAACCATCACCAAGTCTATGCAGCCAGCAGACCTCATATGATCGTTTGAAGTTCAAATCTTCTGGAGTTAGCTCTTGGTTTTGCCATTTGCAATCATAGAATGACACTTTGTAGCTCTGAAAGAGACTGTTTTAGTTTCTACATGTCTGAGCTAGTTCTCTTTCTGCATTTAGATCCCTCTTAGCTTATTGACATCCTTATTTTTTGTTTGCGTGATTGTTCACTTAATTTCTACTTGGTCCATTTAGTCGCTTCGATGATCACAATTCCTTTAGGTTGTTCACTATGCTCAAGGCCTATTCAAGCTTATTGATGTCTTCATGGCCTCTAGGCCGTTAATTTTCCATTTGTTCCATCCAAACCCGGTTCTCACGTCTTAGTTTGTTCACCATCCGCTAGGCCCTTGTGACGTCTCATCCAAAACTTATTTACTATTGCAATGCCTATCAGCTCCGTAAATATCTTACATCTAATGGCTTGTTCACCTTCTATAGAGCAAATATCGTTCAACACTCTTATCAGTCTATGTATCTAGAGGCAGTGTCTTCTTCATACTCAATTGCACAGCTAAGTATAGTTACAGTGCTTTGTCATTCTAAAAAAGAACGTTGGGATCTATCTTTCAATCCAACCCAATGACCATGAACTTCTGTGTCATTGGAACCCCCACCAGCCACCACCGAGGGTTGACTAAACCAAGACTTTAGTGATCCAGGGACTCAAAACCGACATGTGGGATAGAAAACAATGGTATCTCAAAAGACTTTTAGGATTACTCTGACGTCCCCCAAATTTCGGGGAATCCGAAATCGTAATAAAAATTCGGATTTTGTGGAAAAAAAAGGATCAATTTTCGGACGGGAATATTAATTTAGTGGGAGCGCCGTCGAACCGAAGTTTGAATTCGTTTGACGCGCCGAAGAAAAGTTTTCCGTTCACGCCGAAAATTTCGCATTCGTGTTGGACCCAATAGCTGTCTGAATCGCGGAGCGCAAACTTTAACAATATTCCATTCGTTGTGCGAATTTTTCACCCACTCCCTAAAATTTCAATACCACTTACCCCCTGAAATTAGTACTAGTGATAAGGAAATTTTTTCAAAATTTTGGACCCCTTTCTTTTATTCCTCCATCTTCCTGTCTGGTTCAACTACCCCCATTTCCCTCTCGGTTTTTTTTTTCGGTGCTTCACCCCTCCCCATCCCCCCCCGCCCCCACCCACCCCCACCACAGAAAAAAAAACGTGAACTCTACTATCCTTGCCATCATTTTCAGCCAAAATCCTTCCCCCATGAAAAAAGACAAGTCGGCCCTATCATTTCCAAGCCACAAATTTCTGCACTCCACTGTTCACGCGAGAAAAGAAAGTGGCTTACCCTCACGTCATTCTTAGCTCTCTTATGCTCTTCTTTTTTTCTTTTGTTTGTCGGCTAGCCTTAGCTCCACTATTTCCCTCGTTAGCTCGTCACGCTCCAGCTCCCGCCTGTCCCTTCTATCCTCGCCGCTTCTGTTGTTGTGCTACATGGCTTCTTCTTCTTCTTTCTTTTGTCACGCTCCAGCCTCGTAGCGCGTTCGTCTCCTCTTCTTCTTCTTTTGTCTGCCGTGTAGTGCTTATCGTGTGTATGTCCGTGAGTCCACTTAATTAGTACGTTCGTGTCAATCGTACAATCTTATGATTATCTAAGATACTTGTATCGCTCATCGCTCTGCTGATCACGAAACAGATGCGCAAGAGCCACCACACCTATGGTAGTCAGAGCAAATAGCTCACCTCGTGACCACACTAAAGTTATTAAGATAAGTCTTGAATGGTTTAATTTTGTAAAACTGGAGCCAGATCGGATATTATTCAACTGTATGCCTGCCCACCCCGTAACCGGAAGACCTAATTTTTTATTGGGCCTTAGGTCATGATCAGGAAGATGATTTCACCCTTTTGGTACCATTTTTCCCTCCGGGGTGTGTCATTCCATTATTCCCCTATCACGAAGACCCTCTGAGGCCTCGTATGATGTCACTGCCCCACAGCATCCCTACTATTAAAGCGAGAGCAAGAGCAGTTCCCTGTTATTCGACACATGATAGTTGAGGTTCGGAGTCGCCCTTTTGAGAGTAGATGATTATCAAAACTTTTGGACCCCTATATTTGCGGTCTGCAGGTGATCCATCCCGGAGAAGAGATATATTAAGCGTTTAGCTTCGTCACGCGTCCAGCAATTTTCTGTTTCTATAGTAAAAATATTTGATTAAATAATGAATATTTGCGTTCTATCCCTGTTATTATGTTGGGCACACACACAAACACCCCCCCACGCCTCGCGTCAAGCCCCTCTTGGTTGGTCGTTAACGTGCATAGGACGCTATCTTTCGACCTGTCTTGGTTGTTTTGGAGGAGGCAGTGCCCGATGATGGGGAACGA